>ML326904.1:0-69752 GCA_005239505.1 Nicotiana paniculata
TTAAAGAAAACTATAAAAATAAGAAAACTCAATATTTACACTATAGTTTAAATTATGCAAATATATAGATATATATATATATATAATAGTTTACTTACTAAAATTCTAATTAAAAGATACTCCATATATATATATTCACACTTTAAGAATGTGAGTATTATTATTATTTATTTATTTACTTTAATTAAATAAAATCTACTAAGTGTAANCAAAAATTAGTTGTTCACATATGCCACCTTTTATCTGTACCCTACTTCTAAAGTTATTGAATTGGTAGCCAGCTGATAAAAAATCCGTAATAATATAACAATTATACCCCTGACAAAAGACAGAAAAACCTGCATCATGCATTAATCGCGTGATCTGTAACCTCATTCGTGAAAAAAAATTTCCTCCTCTCCTCTCAGCAACTTTATCAAAAAACTAGAAACTTGAACCAGATTCATCTTCATAATCACACTTGTATGAAGTTTTTTGATGGATATAGCATGGAATTTTCACTTATAGATCTTCAAAAACTTTTCAAAACTTCAAATTTAATGCGTGAAGGATATTGAAAAAAGTTGTTTCAGTTGAAGTTTGAAGTTTTAATCAAATACAAGCTAAAACTTCATGCTAATATAACATGAAGTTGTTTCACGTTGAAGCTAAAACTTCATGCTAATATAGCGTGACGTTGTTTCACATTGAAACTAAAACTTCATGCTAATGCATGCTAAAGTTATTTATTTTGCAGTCTGCAATTTTGTCATGAGTTCTATCCGAAACTTCAACCTAAACATGCTGAAGTTTTTTAGTTCATTTGCTAAAACTTCAGACTAAATATGTTAAGTTTTTGTCCTGTAATATATAATTTTCTAATGAATTTTTTCTATTGCAGGCTAAAGTTATGTAGTTCATTTGCTAAAATTTCAAACCAAGATATGCTAAAGTTTTGTCCTGTAGTCTACAATTTTGTCATGAGTTTTATCCGAAACTTCAGTCTAAACAAGTTGAAGTGTTTAGTTTCATTTGCTAAAACTTCAGACTAAACATGCTTAAGCTTTTGTCTTGCAGTATGTAATTTTCTAATGAATATTTGCTAATGCATGCTGAAGTTATTTAGTTCATTTGCTAAAATTTCATACCAAAACATGCTGAAGTTTTGTCCTACAGTCTACAGTTTTGTCATGAGTTTTATTCGAAACTTCAGTCTAAACAAGCTGAAGTTTTTTAGTTCATTTACTAAAACTTCAGAGTAACTATGCTTAAGTTTTTGTCTTGCAGTATGTAATTTTTTAATGAGTTTTTGCTAATGCATGCTGAAGTTATTTAGTTCATTTGCTATAATTTCATACCAAAACATGCTGAAATCTTATCCCGCAGTCTACAATTTTAGTCAATAGTCTTTTATTAAAGAAGGGCAAAATCATTTTTTAAAATGCTTTTCAAAACAGGTACGGATGCAAACGAAAAAACAAAACTGGTACAAGTTAAAAAGGGGCGACCAAATAGGGCGCCCTTGCAATTTTTACATTCTTCTCCTTTTCTAAGCGTCAAGTAACGAGTCGATTGTTGTATATTCAGTAGAGACAAATATTCCAAGGTTGTGATCAATTCACCAATAATATTATGTTCTAGTTAACTCTCCCTTTCATACAATTCACTCATGGTTGTTAATTAATCGATAATTGCTCTCATAGCCTTCTCCCGAAGTACTACTCGCCTATTCGAAATAGATTAACGCCCATATTCTTATGAAATTAATCTATTAAGAATGCAATAAGATTATGATATGTAATTAAGCACGGTGACTAGGCAGATTCCTATCCTAACCACAAATCCTCTCCCCCTAAGAGTTACGATCGCGCTCTCTTTAATTCTTCTCTAATCTATATGACTTTCCCAAGCATAGCATAGATAGTAAATAGAACCTAACTATTGGCCATACAATTAAGCAATTAATCACATAATTGAAAAAACAACCATATATTAGTGAATTATAATCAAGGTTAAGCTAACGTTAAACAACCATATTCATGGCTATATCAAAACCCCAGAACAATAGATTTTTAGCCACTCATGATGTAATCAAACAAATTCATAAGTGATTAGTAATTGAAAATACTAGAAAAAGATGAAGAAAATTGATATCTCTCCTCTTCCTAACGTTCTCGTGTGTATTTTTCCTCCAAAGTGGCATCAACCCCTTCACAAATAAGTTTAGTCTTGCTTCTATACATATTGGGTAGGTCTAGGACCGAAATAACTATGTCCCGGGCGAAATAGAAACATTTCACGTCACTGGCGCCCTGGTCAGCGCCAGGCGCCAGCCACTCCGCTGCCTCAATTATGCCTACTTCCTCTAGCGCCACAGGTGGCAGCCTGTGGCGCCCAACTGCTCCCCTTGCCTGTTTTCATCCGTTTTGTCTCTAATTTCGCATGTCTCGCCTCCAATTGCTCCCGGATCATTCCTACACATAAAAATACTTCATATTAATATAAATCATCACGTTTAACATCCAAAATCCATGAAACAAAAGTAAAATATGAGGTGATATACATACAAATATATATATATATACTTTAAGCTAAACATCAACACCCCATACTTAGACTTTTGCTCGTCCTCGAGCAATGAGACAAACAACTACCCCTCAACAATGTATAAAGTTCACTATAAAGGGCACTTTAACTTTTAATCACACACTTCATCCTTGACTATGATCGATACCGGCAATCAAGCATGAACATACAAAAATTTACATTCTTCCCCTTTTTTTAAACATGCCCTAAGTATAACAATTCAATCAATCACTCCAATAACCTAATTGCGAACATCCAATCTCAAGAGTCAACTTGTAACCACTAAGCCCTCTCAACTCACGCACTTACCCAACAAGATTTCAACTTGTAACCACTAATCCCTTCATACATTAAGGTTCATCGGCTAGTGACTTTTGATTTCAACTTTAGTGCACCAACGGGCCCTTCCATGGTTCCACTCAAAAACTAATCCTCAATATCTCACCTTACTTCTTTTAGCGACTAAGTGCCTTAGGAGGTAAAGGTTCCACAATCTCAAATTAAGAACAAAATAGGGGTACGACTTGTAATGTGGGTGCCAAAGAGAAGGTCTATAGGCTCAAAGGGGCTATCAACGGAAAATTTATTTTTATGTGACAAGCACATCCATGATCAAGAAAGAAAATGCCTACATCATCTCCTATATCAGCATAACCTACAATTTCGCTTCGATTAACATACATGGCAAGTTCTAGACTACCCAGGATAGCATAGAAGATCATTAGGCCTCACGCACACATTGCACATGACTCAATCACAACGGTTCTGTTCAACTCTCAAGTCAAGCAAGAACACATAATTGGGAAAATTAAGCAATATTACACTATGTGGCATACAAGTCAAACAACTGAGCTAAGGCGTCACAAAATAGGCTATTTATCTTTTACTTAGGCTTCACAGGTCAAACCAATTACAAGGGAGAACAAAATGTATGTCATAGCCTAATGTGCCAGCACCAAACACGTCAATGGGTATTTCAAAATCACTCAGTTGCTTCCTAACTACTCCTAAAAAAAATTAAAGTACCGGTTCGAGCTACACCCTTGGAAAAGAACCGGTGTCCAAAGAAAAATCAAGGGATACTACCTAGCTATCCTAAAAAAATATTTTTGGTATTTTTTTAATCAGACTTTATCCCTCAAGAAAATTGTCCAACAGATCCATCATCGGGAAAAGTTCAAGCTTTTTCAATTTTTTTTTCGTTTTAAAACAAACTAACTAAAACTTAACTAAGAAAAACTAGTTAAAACTGATAAAAACAAAACACATTTATACAAGATATACAACTACACCACAAGTAGCATTCCTCCCACCCCACACTTATAACATGCATAGTCCCTGATGCATATAAGAATGAAAAACAGAATAAGGTGAAAAGAAAACTCCCAACCACTCAGAGTCCTCTATCTTAGCAACTCCAGGATCATCATCATCAGGGCCTAGAGGCACCAAAGCCTGGGGCCCCGTAACCTCATCACCCCCATCATTCTGTGTATTTGAGCCTCTGACTGTGTTGACGTCCTCTAATGAATGAATGGGGCTGCCAGGTGCAATCCCCAACATCTCCTTGGACGAACTGGACAATTCATTATGTAACTGCAGACGCTCCTCGTCCGAAATGTCAGGCCTGCTCATTAAAAAGTTTAAATACTTGTAGATATACCTGCTGAAGTTCTCGTCTCTTTCGTATCTCGCCGCCTGTGTCAGCTTAGACGATGTCTCCAGCAATGATGTGATGTCCATGAGCCCTGTGGGAGCCTCCACTACCTCATCGTATCCCAAGTACTCTGACACTCCTCGGGCCATCAGATAATGGGTTAGCAAGTTACCAAAGAAGTACCGTTTAATTTGCTGCCCAAACCGTATGAGGGCCATCTACCCTAGCATAATTTCACCCACATTGATGGGTATGCCCGTCATCAGGAAGAAAATGACACACACTCTAGCTCGAGTGTAGTCGCTACTGTGCTCTACGTGCATGAGTATGGCCTGTACAAATTTCTGCCACACCTTAGCAGTCTTGTTGAAATCCGAGCGGACCATGTGAAGATGAATATTGCCTTGTTTTCTGTTCCACTTTGCATTAGAGTCCACGCCACAAAGAGTGTGACATATCAATGTGTACTTCGGACTTCGGACAAATTTTTGGAGTCTTCTTGGGTCAACATCCTCGACCCCCAAATATGTACACGTGAGGTGCCATTCCCTAAATGCCAATTTGCATAAAGTTCCCGAACCATGCTTAAATTTGCATGTCCTGGGAATTTCAATAGCTTTTCCATATGTCTTGTGGAGAGTTGGTCAATTACCTCCGAAAAATTCCTCTCTAAAGCCTTGGTATTTATCCCCATGTCGGAGATGTATCGACCATATGGCACAAATTCCCTGTGCCAAGCAATTGCCGCATCATTAATCAAGTCCAACCGGGGCCTAAGTCTCAATGGTGCCGACTGAGATCCCTCTGCCGGTTGTTTTCCCTTAGCTTGTCGCGAGGATCTTTCTCCCTGCTTTTTCTTTTTGGGCGTAGGAGAGGTGGAAGAGGACTTCCCAATTTCCTTGCGCTTGTTAGAACCATCACGAGCCATAGTATCCTGCAACACAATGAAAATATGAACATGAGAACTAATCAAGAATTATACCTAAGGTTATCGTGCAAGTAAAACAATGACCCAACACTTAAAACCAAAGGTGCAATGTACAATATTTCAAGATTTTTATTTGAAAAGTGCAAGTGTTGCATTCCAAAGCTATGGGTACTCAATACTTCCCCATTCTACCCATACAAATGATTGATCATGGCTACCTGAATTCACTTCAATGTAAGCAAGACGCATGTGTGGTTCCACTTTCTACAACTACACAAATACACCACATTAGCTAATTCTACAACAATTCTACACATACATTACATAAGATACATAATGTAGGAACACGATTTGCATCAAAGATCAATACCCTAGCATTTAAAAGCATCCCTACACACCCCACAATTATCCCAAATTCATACACAAGGACACTCGGTTACTCAGACTTCACCGGTATACCAAAATCATCATTCAAACATTTTTACAAACACATTGTGGGCATAAAGTGTGAGCTTTAGAATTCAACAATGGTGGAAGATGGTGGCCCTCCCAATGTTTAACGAAGTAGAGGGACTTCTAGTTTACTACTCCGTATACACAATAATCTCATAATTTCAACCAATTCAAGCCACCCACCACAAATTTTCTTAAGAACTATATAAGGGGAAAAATTGGGGATTAGGGCTCTTGGGGGATGGGATGTACCTTGTTATCTACAAACTAAAACACAAGAAGAAGAAGAAGAAGAAGAAGAAGAAGAATAAAAAGAAGAAGATACATGTGGATTTGAGAAGGAGAGCAAGAGAAAAAAAACTTGAGAAAAATTTTGAAAGGGAGGAAGAGAAGAGCGCGACAATAGAGAGGAAGAAGCAACAGCATATGTTTTAGGTGTTATAATTAAGTTGGGTTGGGGATGGGTATGGGTTTTAGGATGGGTTATAGTGTTGGATAAATTGATCGGGTTAAACGGGTATGGGTTATAAAAAGAAAAATAAAAATGAAAATAACCACAATTTGGTTTTTTTTACCTGTTGCGCCTGATTTGCTACTATTTTCAGCATTGGGCGCTATTTCGCCTAGCCTTTTTAAATACTCAATTTACACGTCCTACACCATTATATCTATAATTTCTATACCTACAAAGAAAATGCAAAATCTATCTACTCTAACTAAAAAAAATTAAGAAGTTAACTATGAAAGCAATAAATTGGGTTGCTTCCCAACAAGCGCCTGATTTAACGTCGCGACACCACGCAGAGTCTCGCTTACTTATCAGCGAGTACAACTATGGTTTTCTCACGATTAATGGCTCCTCCCCAATAGTGCTTGACTCTATGCCCATTCACCAAAAAATTTCTTTCACCGTGTATAGCTCGCAACTCAATTGCACCATAAGGCGTGACTCTTACCACCTCAAACGGGCCTGACCATCTCGATTTTAGCTTCCCAGGAAACAACCTCAGTCTAGAATTGAATAATAACACATGTTGGCCTGGCTCGAAATGACGCGGCTTAATGTGCTTGTCATGCCATCTTTTTGTCTTTTCTTTGTAAATTTTAGTATTTTCATAAGAGTGCAGCCTGAACTCATCTAGCTCATTCAACTGAAAAAGTCTTTTCTCGCCCGCGGGTTCAAGGACCATGTTCAGCTTCTTGATGGCCCAATATGCTTTATGTTCGAGTTCAACGGGCAAGTGACATGCCTTTCCATAAACTAACTTGTACGGTGACGCCCCAATTGGTGTTTTGTAAGCAGTTCTGTATGCCCATTAGGCATCATCTAACTTTGCAGCCCAATCCTTCCTGTTCACACTCACCATCTTCTCTAATATTTGCTTTATTTCTCTGTTTCACACCTCGGCTTGTCCACTTGTTTGAGGATGATATGCTGCCGCAACTCTATGGCGGACTCCATATTTAGCTAGAAGGTTATTCAACAACCGATTGCAAAAGTAGGTTCCTTCATCACTAATCAAGGCACTTGGAGTCCCAAACCTCAAAAATATGTTCTTCTTCACAAACGCAGCTACAACCTTGGCATCATTTGTCGGCAATGCAATCGCCTTTACCCATTTTGACATATAGTCAACTGCTAGAAAAATGTACTTATTTCCTCTGGATGATTGGAATGGCCCCATAAAATCTATCCCACACACATAAAAAATATCGACCTCCATGATATTATTCAAAGGCATCTCGTGCCTTCTTGTGATCGTTCCTGTTCTCTGACACTGGTCACACTTCTTAACAAATGCATGGACGTCTTTGAATAGAGTTGGCCAAAAGAACCCGAATTGTAGTACTTTCGCCACTGTTCTATCGCCTCCATGATGGCCCCCATAGGGATATTCATGACAATCATACAACACTAATTCTACCTCTTTATCTAGAATGCATCTCCTCATCAGCTGATCAGCACAATTTTTGTAAAAATATGGCTCATCCCAGTAGTAGAACTTCACATCATGTAAGAACCTCTTTCTTGCCTCAGATTCAAATTCCGGAGGAAGTACCCCACTCATAAGATAATTCACATAATCAACATACCATGGGGGAGGGTCTTGAGTCACACCAAAAGTTTCTCATCAGGAAACACTTCTTTAATTTGTCCACCCTCCTCCACATGGTCATGATTTTCCATCCTTGATAGATGGTCAGTTTCCAGGTTCTCAGTGCCCTTTCGGTCTCTTATATCCACATCAAATTCCTTCAATAACAAAACCCAACGCATCAATATAGCTTTAGATTATTTCTTTGTAAATAGATACCTGATTGCTGCATGGTCGGTATGGACTATGATTTTTATTCCCACCAAGTATGTCTGAAATTTCTCAAAGGCCCACACAACAGCTAACAACTCCTTCTCAGTGGTGGTGTAATTCAGATGTGCATCATCAAAAGTCTTACTCGCATAGTAAATGGAATAAAATACCTTGTCTTTCCTTTGGCCTAGCACTGCCCCAATAGCATGGTCACTTGCCTCACACATAACTTCAAACGGTAGGGACCAATTTGGTGTGACAATAATGGGGGAAACTACCAATTTGTTTTTGAGTTCTTCAAATGCCTTCAGGCAGGCTTCATCAAAATTGAATTACATCTTTTTCAAGCAACCTACACAAAGGAGTAGCAATTTTTGAAAAATCTTTAATAAAGTGCCTATAGAATACTGCGTGTCCCAAGAAACTCCGGACACCCTTCACAGAAATAGGCGGAGGTAGTTTTTCAACCGCCTCCACTTTTCCCTTATCAACTTCAATGCCACTCCTAGATACTCTGTGACCCAAAGTGAAGCATTCCTGCACCATAAAGTGACACTTCTCCCAATTCAAGACCAAATTTATTTCTTCACAACGGGCTAACACCATGTCAATTTTTTCAACCAATCATCATAAGATGACCCAAAGACTGAGAAATCATGTATAAACACTTCCACAAAATTTTCTACCATATTAGTGAAAATAGCCATCATACATCTCTGGAAAGTGGCTGGTGCATTAAAAAGACCAAAAGACATTCGCTTGAAGGCGAAAGTTCCATAAGGACAAGTAAACGTGGTCTTATCCTGATCCTCTGGGCATATGACAATCTGATTGTATCCCGAGTAACCATCAAGAAAGCAATAATATTCATGTCCTGCTAATCTGTCCAACATTTGGTCAATGAAGGGAAGTGGGAAGTGGTCCTTGCGGGTTGCCTTGTTGAGCCTTCGATAATCAATGCAAACTCTCCATCCCGTAACGGTGCGAGTAGGGATTAGCTCATTTTTCTAATTCTGAATCACAGTCATCCCCCACTTTTTGGGCACACATTGAACTGGGCTTACCCAGTTGCTGTCAGAAATAGGAAAGATAATACCTGCATCAAGAAATTTTATACTTCCTTCTTTATGACTTCTTTCATAATGGGATTTAACCTCCTTTGCTGCTCAACACTAGGGCGGTGTCCATCTTCCAAGAAGATTTTATGCATGCAAAATGATGGACTGATTCTCTTAATGTCTGCAATTATCCACCTAATCGCCTTTTTGTGCTCGCGAAGTACTCTGAGAAATTTCTCTTCTTGGGTGTTAGTCATGCTGGATGAGATAATCACGGGCAATGTCTCAGAGTTCCCTAAATAAGCATAGCGCATATGTGATGGAAGAGACTTAAGTTCTAGCTTTGGAGCTTCTTCAATAGATGGCTTAGGAGGGGCCAGAGTAACATGCTTGTTCAGCTCCTCAAATTTTCCTAACCCATGGACATAGCTGCAGGACATATCAAGTACTTGCGCAATTTCTCCCCTCGTTTCATCTTCACTATCTTCTTCATTCCCAATCAAAGCTCGTTCAAGAGGGTGTACATGGCTCATATAAGGAACTATGATTCAACATCACTTTCCACCACATAAATCATGGATAACTCTTCATAGTGGGCTGGAAATTTGAGTGCTTTATATATATATATTAAATACCTCCACTCGATCACCTACTCTCATCGTCATCTTCCCTTCACAAACATCAATAATTTCTTGGCCCATGGCTAAGAAGGGACGCCCCAAAATAAATAGGACTTCCTGATCAGGCTCGTAATCCAAGATAATGAAATCAACATGGAATATGAAAGAGCCCACTTGAACTAGAACATCTTTAATCACTCCTTCAGGATGAGCAAGGGAGCGATCAGCCAACTGTAAGATTACCGTTGTTGGGCGTGGCTCACCCAACCCCAACTATCCTAACACAGATAGCGGCATCAAATTAATGCTCTCTCCAAGATCGCACAAAGCTCGCCTGACTGCATGCTTACCAATCAAGATTTGGATAGTGAAAATACTCAAATCCTTTAATTTTTGAGGTAGCTTGCTTTGAATTCTTAAGCTACATTCCTCAGTGAGTGCCACAGTCTCAAATTCAGTCAGCCTCCTTTTATTGGCCACTATGTCCTTGATGTATTTAGCATATTTGGGCACTTCCTGCAAAATGTCTACCAATGGAATGTTGATTTGCACTTGCTTCAAAATACCAAGGAACTTTTTGTACGCGACATTATCCTTCACTTTCTGCAACCTTTGAGGGAACGGAGGAGGTGGCCTTGCAACCAATGGTGGGGGTTTCTCAACCACCGCCCCTTCAGCTGGTTTCTCTGATTCCTTTGAATTGTCTGATGTTGATTCTATAGTGGTTGGTCTCTCATTAAAAGTTACCTGTTTTCGCTTTCTCGACTAGACTTCTTCTAGTTGTCTCCGATTCCTCAATGATACGACATTAATGGATGCCTTAGGATTAGCCTTAGTGTCACTTGGTAGAGCTCCCACTGGTCTGGTATTTTGGGCACTGGCAAGTTGGCCCACTTGGCCCTCCAAATTTCTCATTGCTGCGGCTTGGGCTTGCTGATTAGCCATTAATTTCTTCATCATTTCCTCAATGTGTCTTGTTGGACTCGCTTGTTGTTCAGCCTGAGGTGGTCTGTATTATTGTTGAGGTGCTTGAGGCCGGTATTGATTATGAGTACCTTGATTTCCACTACAAGAGAAGTTTGTATGGTTCCTCCAGTTGGGATTATAAGTGTTCCCATATTGATTCGCCTAACCCCTATTTGCATTACCCACAAAGCAGACATACTCTAGATTGACTAGGCATAAGTCGCTCGTGTGACCCTCTCCACATACTTCACAATATATTTGAACTTGTTGCGCTGGATGGGCTTGTTGCTTGTTAATAACCAAGGTCATCTGATTGACTTGGTTGGTCAATGTGGAAAGTTGCGCTGATAATGCCGAGACGACATCTAACTCAAGAACCCCTACAGACTTTTGCACTGTGTGTCTGCCCATCTCTCCTTGCCAATCCTGATTGCTTTTGGAGAATTTGTTCAATAATGCATATATCTCGTCAAAGCTTTTCTCCAACACTTGTCACCTAACTGCAACATCTACCATAATTTTTGTTTCAGGATAGAGCCCTTCTATAAAAGTGTGAGCTAACACTTCGTTTGTCTGATTGTGATGAGGACAGTCTCTGAGTAGCCCCTTGAACCTTTCCCAAGATGAGTATAAAGACTCTCCTGCTCTCTGTTTGAAGGCAACCATCTCACTTATGATCTTTGCAGTTTTGCCTGAAGGGAAGAACCTTGCCAGAAATTTTCTTGCCAAATCGTTCCATGATGTAATAGAATTAACTGGTTCTCCCTTTAGCCATCACTTTGCTTCGTGCAACAGAGAGAATGGAAAAAGTGTGAGCCTCACATAGTCTAGAGTGATCCCGTTAGTGATATAAGTATCACTAATATCCAAGAAGTTTAGAATATGCTGTTGTGGATCCTCATGTGGAAGACCCATAAACTACCCATTTGCATGAAGTAGCTGGATCATGCTCTATTTCAGATCAAAGTGCCCAGTGATTCTAGGCTTCACGATGCTGGAGGTGACATTAGCAATGCTGGGCATCGCCACCTCCTGAACAGCCATGTGTTGCTCCTCTTCCATATTCAAAGGAAATTGAACGAGTGCATGAATATTGTTTGTATCCCTTGCTTCCCTCAGCCTCCTATGAAATGTTCTCTCAAGTTCGGGGTCAAAGCCGTTGAGTCTGTCCTGGCTTCTGACCCTACGTATTCAATCTAAGTTCCTGATATTAGAGCAAAAATCAAGTAACGTTAGACTAGACAAAATAAACAATAAGCAAAAATTAGAAAGTAGTTAATTTTCAAGTCCTCGACAACGACGCCAAAAACATGTTGGTTCCCAAAAGCACACACAAGTATACATGGTCGTACAAGTAATAAATTGATAAGTCGAATGTCGAACCCATAGAGACTTGTATCAACTACTCACTAAATTACTAAAATTGTTATTCAATCAATCAAAAATAAAATCCAAGAATATGATTATATTAAAATACAATCCTAAGTAATGACTAGATTATCAAGTAACGAGTTGATTGTTGTATATTCAGAAGAGACAAATATTCCAAGGTTGTGATCGATTCACCAATCATTTGTGTTATATTTAACTCTCCCTTTCATACAATTCACTCATGGTTTCTAATTAATCGATAATTGCTCTCATAGACTTCTCCCGAAGTACTACTCGCCTATTCGAAATAGATTAACACCTATATTCCTATGAAATTAATCTATTAAAAACTCATTAAGATTACGATATGTAATTAAGCACAGTGACTAGGTATATTCCTATCGTAACCACAAATCTGATCCCCTTAAGAGTTAAGTTCGCGCTCTCTTCAATTCTTCTTTAATCTATACACGGCTTTCCCAAGCATACATAGATAGTAATAGAACATAATTGCTGGCCAGATAATGAAGCGATTAATCACATAATTGAAGAAACAACCATATATTAGTGAATTATAATCAAGGTTAAGCTAACATTAAACAACAATATTCATGGTTAAATCACAACCCCAGAACAATGGGTTTTTAGCCACTCATGATGTAATCAAACAAATTCATAAGTGTTGAATAATTGAAAATACTAGAAAAAGATGAAGAAAACTGATATCTCTCCTCTTCCTAACGTTCTCGTGTGTATTTTTCCTCCAAAATGGCGTCAACCCCTTCACAAATAAATTAGTCTTGCTTTTATACGTGTTGGGTAGGTCTAGGGCCGAAATAACCGTGTCTCAGGTGAAGTAGAAAATTACACGTCACTGGCGCCCTGGTCAGCGCCAGGCGCCAGCCACAATGCTGCCTCAATTATGCCTACAGCCTCCAGCGCCACATGTGGATCAAGGCGCTACCTGTGGCGCTCAACTGCTTCCCTTCCCTTTTTTCGTCTGTTTTAGCTCTAATTTTGAACGTCTCGCCTCCAATTGCTCCCAGATCATTCCTACACATAAAAAACACTTCATATTAATATAAATCATCACGTTTAACATCCAAAATCCACGAAACAAAAGTAATATATGAGGCGATATACATACAAATATATATACTTTAAGCTAAACATCAATATATATATATATAGAAAAGATGAAAACATGAAATTAAAATGTTGAAATAGTTTTCAGGTTTGCAACAAAAAATTGGAGAACTCTAGAAATCATATTGCAAGTTGAATCATATATGATTGTGAAATATTGTTATCTCATATAAATATGTACTCTATTTTATTTTATTTTAAATATTATTACGCCTTTAGGTGGCGTTATGCTTCCTTTAGTCACCAAAATTACACAATAGAGCGGTGGAATGCCAACTACCCTTACCTCTCAATTCTTGCAATTATATGCAACAAAAAAAAGGAAATCCTAGTGTCATGACCCAAAACGGAGCCTGTTTGATGGAGCCTAACGTCGTACTAGGCAAGCCGACAACTCAATAAATTCCAACACCTTTAGATAAAAGAGGAACTAAAACAAGTTTGAATAATTAAAGCTTTCATAAACTGGATAAAAGGTCAAGACTCAACTCAAAAATTCCCAAAACTAAGGTGTCACTGAGTACATGCGCATCTATACAACACAAGTCTGAAAATACTGTCTATGAAAAAAGCTGAAACTAATTACATAAATCTGAAAGATAGGGAGGGGGAGTCAAGGTCTGCGGACGCCGGGCAACTACCTCAAAATCTCCGCACGAATAAGTTGCTCAGATAATCAGCACTCACCGTGTCTGGAAACACCTGGATCTGCACACGAAGTGCAAGGTGTAGCGTAAGTATCACCAACTCAGTAAGTAACAAGACTAACTATTGGACTGAAAGTCGTGACGAGCTTCACTGGTGAAGTTCAACTACAGAAATACAACACAGGAAAGTAGGCATGCTTCCAAGTTCGAAAGTTAAAGCCAAAATAGTTAAATCATGTCAAGTTCAATTGAAACAGGATGTTGCACATCTCAGTAACTACATGATAGATGTATATATGTCAACTTATGTACATACAGTGATGAATTCATGTGCATACTCTCAGAGTATGAGTCACTCAGTCCTCCCATTCACTCCAATCTCAGTCATTCCATCCTCACAATCGCTCAGCACTCGCACGTGGAACTCGTTAGGTGCCTACGCTCACTGTAGATGTGCAGATTCCGGAGGGGAAATTCCATCCTAAGCGCTATAATAAGCCAATCATGACATGAATCGAAATAACATGTTGCGGCGTGCAGCCCACTCCCATAAATATACTCACAATCAAGCCTCTATCCTCACTCAGTCATCAATCTCTCCAATCTATCGGGCTCTTAAGAATCATGATAATCAGCCCAAACAATGAAGATATAATGTATCAATAAAGGACAACAGAGACTGAGATAAAATATGCAGTAAAAGTTATAACTGAGTAAAAAATGACAGTTTAGCAAATAACTCAACATATAACACGACCTCTGCGGGTCCCTACAGTACCAATACATAGCCTAAGTATGATTTCTAACATGATTGGCATCTCAATTTATTTAACACATGATGAAAATACGAATAACGAGAAGATAAATCAGCTATGTAGTTCCATGGAATCGGCCAAGACACAATTCTTACAGTGCACGCCCAGACGCCCGTCACTAGCATGTGCGTCACCTCAACACCAATCACATAACACATAATTCGGGGTTTTATACCCTCTGAACCAAATAAAATTATTACTTACCTCAAACCATGAAAATCCCTACTCCAACATGCCCGTGCCTCGCGACACGGCTTTTGAATGCCTCGAATCTAGCCACAAACAGTTCGATACGATCAACACGAGCTAAATGAATCAATTCCATAAGGAAATACTAAGTTCTTGATCAAAAGTCAAAAAGTCAACTCAAAAGTCGGTCCCTAGGCTCACGTCTCGAAATATGATAAAAGTCATAAAATCCGAAAGATCACTCAATTACGAGTCTAACCATACTAAATTTATCAAAATCTGACACCAATTCGATACCCAAAACCCTAATTTAAACTCTCAAAATCCCTAGCCTCAACTCCAAAAATTACACCTCAAAACCACACTATCTAGGTGGGAAATTCAATGGGGAAATATAATTATTGAATAAATTTAATCACAAGTGACTTACCTCAAGAATCCCTTCGAAATCCCTATCAAATATTGCCCTATCCCGAGCTTGGAATGTTCAAAATGAAGAAAATCACGTAACCATCGATTTTAATACTCTTCCCATTCTTTCCGAACCTGTGATAACTTAACAGTATCTATAGTGTCGCAGAAGCGACAATCCTTCCTCTTTGGCGGTGAACCACTGGAACCAAGCCTTAGCACCTGCAGAAAATATTCTGCTTCTGCACAAACACAGATGCGACCATCTTCCCGCTCCTGCACTGACCCCTCGTTTCTACGCTCAACCTCTCCGCATTTGTGACCATACAGGTGGGGACAATCCTTCGCATCTGTGACGATAGCCTTCCTCACTTCGGGCCGCATCTGCACTTCCCATCTCGTAGTTGCGACTAAAGCTCCAGAAGACTCCAGCTACAACACCATTTTTAACTCCAAACTTGATCCTATAATCATATAAACTTCATCTGAAGCCCCCGGGAACTCAACCAAATATACCAAAATTTTTCTAAAACACGATACGAACTTAGTCAAGCCTTCAAATCATATCAAACAATGCTAAAACCACGAATCACGCAGCAATTCACGCTTAATGAACTTTTGAACTACTAACTTCTACATCTAATGCCGAAACCTATCAAATCACGTCCGATTGATCCCAAATTTTTCACATAAGTAAAATATGACACAACAGACCTACTCCAACTCCCAAAACCTCAATCCAAGCTCGGTAACCACAAAGTTCACTCTCGATCAAACTTCTAAATTTCTAACTTTCGCCATTTCAAACCTAATTCAATTACGGACCTCCAAAGCACAATCCGGACATGCTCCTAAGTCTAAAATCATCCAATTGAGCTAACAGAACCATCAAAACTCCATTCTGGAGCCATTTATATAAAATTTAACATCCGGTCGAACTTTTCAACTTAAGCTTCCAACCTTGATACTAAGTGTCTCAATTCATTCCGAAACTTCTCCGGACCCGAACCAACTACCCCGGCAAGTCATATAACAATAATTAAGCAGTGAATGAGCAGTAAATGGAGGAACGGGACAACAACTCTCAAAATGATCGACTGGATCGTTATACTAAGCAACATATATCTCCCTCGTATAAAACTCTATTTTATTTTATTTGACACTATTTTCTTCTTAGTCTATCTAAAAGAATAATACCTTTTATATTTTTAAGCAATTCAAATTTAGCTTCCTACTATAAGTTAAGGTCATGCTTATAGCCACATAAATCTCATGAATTTTAATATCACAAGTTTTAAAAGTCATTTTTTCTTGTATAAACTGTCTCCAGCAGGGACGGATGCACTCTTAGTGAAGCCATGTCACACAACACCGCTTCATCGAAATTTTTTACTAAATATATATATTAATACTCTGAGAAAATAAATAAGTAGAAAAAATTGACACCACTTGACATAAATTATCTTTTGGTGCATTAGTTATATGCTTTATTTTGCTCTAATATGCCGGAGTTTCAAATCTCAACTAGCACAATTTTTTGTAAATATTTGAAAGAGAATATTTCTTGTCTAGAAGTATGATAATTGAAGTTATTATTCTTGTACTTCTATAAATATTGACACACCTTATAAAAATTCGTGTGTACGCCCCTGGTCTCCAGTCAAGCTGTATCATATAGATATTAAAACGAAACGAGTATTTAGACCGAATACAACAAAGATTCTATTGCATATATTTTGACTAAGTATATACTTACCTAGATATACAAGATTTGAAATACAAAATCTAGAAAACTAAATCAAAATCTAAGACTCAAATCTTTCTATTGTTGTCTTGGATGCACAATTAATCCTACGGATCATTAGGATTGGTATATTCTTTTCTATCATGTAGTTTGTAGTTCCCTGAATCAAGCCAAGTATCACACCTCTTTCTACCTATCATGTATATTGTCCCCTTTGTTCCGTGTTGAAATAGAACCTTAATTTATTACTTATTTTTTTATTAGATTTTAGATTGTTAGATTTGTTAGTGATTAGATATTAGTATTAGACGAGATTTTACGAAACAATTATTTTTTGNTAGATTTTAGATTCACTACAAGAAATATGATTTTTTGTGACGACATTTAGCAGCGACATATATAATTGCCACAAAAGCAAGGGTATTTGTGGCAACGGGAAAAAGTTGCCACAAAAGTGTTAGTTTTAGTGGCAATCCTTTAAGTAGCCACAGAAAATAACATATATAGCAGCGATTATTGTAGGTCGCGACAAATATGTACTATCTTTTTTAATTAAGAATATGGCTGAAAAGGTATTTGTAAAGAACTTGAAGAAGTCGCCTGTAAAAGAGATTATGTGGCGACTTTGTTGCTACTAAAAGTGAAGTTTTGTCGGCAATCATTTATGTCGCCGCTAATTCATAGACTTTGACATTGATTTTGGTTTTGTGAAAAACTCAAAATGGTTCACCCCCACCAGTTCAGACCCAAAATTTCCTCTCCCATTCCCCCCAAATCCTATTTTCCCCAATTCCCTCTTGCCCCTTCCATATTTCATCTTCCTCGAAAAAGAGATTAATGTTTCTCTCTCAACTCGTGTTGCCCAACATTAAAGAAACCCAATTTCGTCTCGGCCTAGAAAAAATCCATCTCATTTCTGAAAAAAGGAGTAAATTTGAAGGAGGTAGCAGAGGTCTACTTCCCAAAAGCTAAAATTTGAGAAACATTGAGGTACAAATCATTCTTTTGTGTTGGTTTGATTCAGTTTATTTTGAGTTGATTTGGATTTTTTTCTTGCACATCACTTTTCATGAATATACTCACATTTCTTGTCAATTCAAGGAATTGTGCTATTGAAGCAACGAAATAAACAAACTCCGACAATTCCAGTTCTTGTGACTTCCTATTTCTAGTGTTTCGTTGGTGCTCACAGTTACAGTTGCACTGTAGGTAAGCTGAGGTCTTTCCTTTCTATTTTAGGGTTTGTTATACTATCTTTTGCATTTTGTCGATGTTTCTGGATCTCTGAACAACTCTCGTTTTGTTGACCTTGAAGGTTTTTGCTTTTAAAATGGGTGATAGACTCGACCAACACCATTTTTCTTCAGTTTGGGAAAATTTTTGGGGGTAAGTCCAGAATCCAGACTAGTTCTTTTAATAATGAATTGAATTTATTGTGTATGTATTGTTACTACATCTAATTTTTTGTTTCTTTACATTTTATTTCTATCAATTCTTTGTTCTGCTTCTTCTTTTGTTTATTTCAATTCTTGGTTTTGCGCGTGCTTGTGGCTTTCGTTTTGGGCCTTTCATCTTTTTTCTTGGTATTCATTCTTTAAGCTATGAAGGTTATCTATTTGTACGATAAAGGAGAGAGCATTTCTTTTTTTGTTTAGATATAAAAAGAAAAACAAAAGTAATATAATCGGGGAGGAGGGGAAGTAGGTTGATGAAGAAAAACTTCTGTCAAGTCAAGAATGGAGTTCCCTAGCAGACAACACAAGAACTAAAAAACAAAAATAGCTCCATTATCTATTGCAAATCCTGGAGGACATGTGATACTTGTAGTGCAACAGAACATTAATGAAGTTGAAGAAAAGAAGGTGTGTGTCACTAGTGGCGTATCTCTTCTCTCCTTGGTATTGCCATTGTTAACCAACTCCTACCCCGTGGCTGCTCCGTTTGTGTCAATGTCAACAACCCAGACACCTACCATTTCCTTCTGCTCAAATTTCTAAGTACTCATTCTGTCCTCCATCCATTTGGCTTTAAATTGTTCGACTCATTCTGTGCTCCATCAGTGGCTACTCTGTTTGTGTCAATGTCGGCAACTCTCGGTGATTGCAACCAATCTTTAAACTTTCTTCAACATTGAGTTTGTTCCAGTTCTATTGAGTTCTGAAGAAAATATTTTTCTTATCTATGTACCTTTCAACTTTTACCTTTTAATATCCAAATGATGATTTGTGACTTTTTCCTTTTCATTCCTTTTACTACTACACTATATTATAGATTATCTTTATAGAATAAATAAGAAAAAGGAACCTTTGTCCTTCATCTTAATCACTACTACTAGTTTTAGACTTACAGTGGTCGCTAGCCTACCCTGAAAGGTGAAAATACTTGGTTGGAGGATATGTTAGTTGTACTTTTATGTCATCAAATTTTAATAGTTATCATATCCTAGTGGACTTAAAGTTTGAAAGGACGAATTTTTATAAATACACATCGTGATGTATGAGTTGCACACTTGCACCTAACTTATAATATATGTTCGATTTCCTGTACCAATGTCACATTCCTTTAGCGAATATGCAGAGAGATGGTTTAAGTCGACATCATAGTCAATCACGCGTAAATACCTAGTGACGGAGATACATGTTACAATATAATTACTCTGTATCATTTGTCATTTATATTAGATTTGTAACTAGAAAAAACTAAATCAAAATTGCAGAAGACTTGGAAATGTTAAAGAGACATGAAAATATCTGGGAAAATGAGAGAGTCCACCAACAACTTAGAAGCAGTAATGGCAAGTCTAACTCTTCATCTATTAGTTTGTACTCTTATGAAAGATAGAGTTATATGTCTGCATATGAAAGTTCACTTTGTACTCTTCATCTAGTAGTTTCACTTTGAAGATCGTTAACTATAGTTGGAAAAGCACCTATTAGAAGAAGAAAGAGAGACGACATAATGCAACTTGGGACAACCTTAGGAATATGAAACACGACTCAACTTATATCAGCTACTCAAGAATTATTTCTAATGGTATGCTTTCAAACTATACTTCCAATACAGTACTATGATATGCCATTTATGAGGTTTGTTCTTTTACAGAGAGTATGATTAGTGTATAAGCAGTAAAGAAAGTTCATATTTTATTTATCTACATTGGTTGTTGGTATGTACTTATTAGTTTTAATAGTTTGGGCACTTACATATAAAAGAAAGTAATTTTAATCATCATTGTTAACGTGATTTTTTAAAATATATTGACATGATTACATCATTTCGTTTTCATGGTATATAATGTGTTTCTAACAAATGTCTCCGAATTTCTGTTGTAGGTAGTAGCTAATTTGTCCCATGTTTACGCAGAAAGATAATAACGAGCCTTCTTGTGGAATAGTACAAAAGGAACCGTACTTAGGGGCGGCTAATATTATTTTCTTCTGATTTTATTTAAGAATTTTTCGCTCCCTCCTTTGGTTACATTCTAGGACATGAGAGCTTCTTGCTGTATTTTGAGGCCATACATTTTTCTGGAGGAAATGATGCTAGCATAGGAGCTTGAATAGATTTTATTTTTGCAGTTTTTTCGACGTTTCATGTGTATTAACAACTCTAGGTTATGAATTTTTAAAAAAAATCCTTGATCATTTTGTTTGACAAATGATTTGAATGGTGTAAATACATTTGTGTAATTTAAATAGAGATATTGCCGCAACTTAATTGTTTTTAGAAAAATAATATCTACTGAAAAAAATAAGTTTTAGTAGCGATCAAATTTGCCACAGTAACTATTAGTATTAGTAGCGACTAGTCTCGCTACTAAATCTCATACTATAGTGGCGACAAAAGTTGCTGCTGAAAGTATAATAGCTTCTGTGGTGACTATTCTCGCTACAAAAAGTTAATCTTCAGTGGCGACCTAACACAAACCACCTTGTCATCACGGATTTTCTTTACCTATTGTAGCGACTAAATTCGCCACTATGGATCCTTTTTGTGGCGACCTTTAGGAGTCATCACATATAACATTCAGTAATGACTTTACTTGAACCAACCCAAATGTCGCTACTAATTAGTTTCAGTGGCGACGTTTCGTGAATTAGTAGCGACTTAAGTCGCCACAAAAAGTCTAATGTCATGTAGTGATTATTAAATTTGTTAGTGATTAGATATTAGTATTAGACGAGATTTTACGAAATAATTATTTTTTGATTTCTTTATAAGAGAGGATAAATCTCTTTTTTTCGATGCGAGTTTGACACGAAATTATATCATGTCAAAATCAATACTCTTCGAAGGTGGGAGATTCTTTTCCACGGCAGAGTGGATAAAAGGAAAAAAATTAACTATTATTCCCTATGTCGTAATTTATGTGTCATACTTTACATTTTAGTCAAAGAATTTCATACTTACTTATTTAGATATAATTTAGGTTTAAACTTCTCATTTTCTAATGAGATTAATTATAGCGACATATATTTTTATGACTTATTTTGGATCACAAATTTTAAAAGTTATCCGTCTTTATTAAACTTCATACCTAATCAAACACTACTACATAAATGAGAGGGAAGGTAAACTAGGCCCCAATTGGGAAGGACCGTACGGAGTCCTCGGAGTCGTAGGGATAGGATCTTACAAACTTAGCACAATGAAAGCCGAGAAACTACCAAATAATTGGAACATATCACTACTCAAACGATATTATTGCTAAGGTATGACCTTCTCCCCTTTTTTCATTTATATTTAAGACTAACTCCTTGCAGGTATCCGATTGGAAACATCGAAGCACCCTTCAACTCGAGGACCTTATGTTTTAAAGCATGTGTTGCACTCATTTTTCCTTAGATCGCGTTTTATCCCAAATGGCTTTTTCCGGAAAGGTTTTTAACGAGGAAAAATTTATATGCTACCTAAGGGGAATTCAACAAAGTATTCAAGGCTTCTTTTCAATCAACCTCAAATATTGGGGTGCATCGCCCTCAGAGGTTGTATTTTTGAAGAAAACAATTCACTCCAATAAGGGCCTCGGTAGGAGTACTTTCTATTGGGCCAAACGGTCAAATTAACCGTGTCCATATAGAATAATCGAGGCCCCAACGGAAAAACATGTACGCATATATCACTTATTCAAAGAAGCATTTTTGCTATATCAAAGAACTTTGCGTTTCAAAGAAATTTATTATTATATGAGTTTCACACTTATAATTCTATGAGAAACGGCTCAGGGGACCTAACACAAATGCACCCCGAATATTCGGAGACTGTCATCGACATTCAACACATCGAGTCATCAAAAACTCGAACTCATAAGACCTCAAAGAGGCATATTCAAACTCATAAGACCTCAAAGAGGCATCCCCTCGATACAAAGGCCAAGGCCACCATACTCGGGGACTAAAGACTACGGACATATAAAAGGCTACGGTCATATGAAAGACTACGATCATATAAAAAGGCTACGGCTGAAATAATGCGGCTCGGAGGCATCCGAATTCTGCCATAAAATTAAAGGCTTTCAAGCACTTTGAAAAATCAGTTAAATCAGGCTACACTCGGAAAAAAGCAAATGATAAAAGGCTTCGATAAAACCGGCCTTCGAATAATTTCGAGGCTTCTAATATCAGCCTTCGAAAATAACCTTCAGAGGTATTCATTTACCTAAGGGCCCAATCGATACGAGGTCCCAATCGATCGAACCTTTGAAAAATCCAACGAGTACAAAAAACACATGCTAAGGCATACCAAATTTCTTATTACGTTTTTTGGCCTGAAAGAGGGAAAAAATATAGCCACTTTAGAGGCCGAATTAGCCCAACCTAAAAGAGCCTAAGGGCCAACCTAAAAGAGCCTAAGGGCTAATATTAAAGCTTAAGGGCCAATATTTAAGAAAATATAAGCCAAAGCATACGGGGCTCGAGACCTCACTCAGCTCGGGCTCAAGAGTCCCGTCACTTCGAGCCTTCGTTCAATAGGCTTAAAGTTTAGCCCAAGGATTGAACCCTGAGAGGCCAATATTCGGACTTATCATCTACAAAAAATTTCTTTTCACAAATGGGGAGAAAACAGAATTCAACAGGAAATGAAGATGGAGCAAAAAGGTTCTTTGTATTCATAAAGAAATGATTTCAAAAGTACATGTACAACTCCCACGAGGGGCCCTTACACAAAAGAAGAAAAAGAACCTAATATACTTTCGGGGCTACTTGCTCGGAGGCAATATCCCCGGGAGATGTATCTTCGGTAGCTTTATCTTCGGGGACCTCCTCCTCCTCGGGGACTTCATCGTTGTCTCCCTCACTCTCTGAGCCACTGTCAGAATCCTCATCATCGGAGAGCAGTGCAGCTGCCTCTCGGAATCTCAAGAATCATGATAATCAGCCCAAACAATGAATATATAATGTTTCAATAAATGGCACAGAGATTGAGATAGAATATGCAGTAAAAGCTATGACTGAGTACAAAATGCTAGTTTAGCAAATAACTCAACATATAACACGACCTCTGTGGGTCCCTACAGTACAAACACATACCCTAAGTATGATCATGATTGTTAGCTCACTTTATTTAACACATGATGAAAATACTAATAACGACAAGATAAATCAGCTATGTAGTTCTATGGAATCGCCCAAGTCACAATTCTTACAGTGCACGCCCAAACGCCCGTCACCTAGCATGTGCGTCACCTGAACACTAATCACATAACACATAATTCGGAGTTTTGTACCCTCAGAACAACGTTTAGAAGTGTTACTTACCTCAAACCATGAAAATCCCTACTCCAACATGCCCCTGCCTCGCGAACGGCCTCTGAATGCCTCGAGTCTAGCCACAAACAGTTCGATACAATCAACACAAGCTAAAGGAATCAATTCTATAATGAACTACTAAGTTCTTAATCAAAAGTCGACCCACGGGCTCACGTCACGAAATGTGATAAAAGTCACAAAATTCAAAAGTCCACCCAACAACGAGTCTAACCATACCAAACTTATCAAAATACGACACCAATTTGATACCCAAATCTCCAATTTAAACTCTCCAAATCCCTAGCCTCAACTGCCAAAATTACACCTAAAAACCACACAATTTGTGTGAGAAATTCAATGGAGAAACATAATTATTAGATAAAATTAACCACAAGTGACTACATCAAGAATCCCTTCGAAGTCCCTCTCAAATATCGCCCAATCCTGAGCTTGGAATGTTCGAAATGAAGAAAATCACGGAACCATCGATTTTAATACCCTGCCTATGCTTTTCGCACCTGCGATAACTTAATGACATCTACGGTGTCGTAGAAGCGACAGTCCTTCCGCTTCTGCGGTGAACCATCGGAACCAAGCTTTAGCACCTGCAAAAAATACTCTGCTTCTTCACAAGCCTAGGTGCGACCATCTTCTCGCTCCTGCGCTGACCCCTCGCTTCTACGCTCAACCACTCCGCATTTGCGACCATGTAGGCGCGGAAAATCCTTCGCACCTGTGACCATAGCCTTCCTCACTCCGGGCTGTATCTGCACTTCCCAGCTTGCACTTGCGAGCTCGCACCTGCGATAAAAGCTCCGCATGTGCGATTTCACTAGAATACTCCAGCTACAACACCCCTTTTAACCCCAAACTTGATCCGATAATCATCCGAACTTCACCCGAGGCCCCCGGGACCTCAACCAAATATACTAAAAAGTTTTTAAAACACGATATGAACTTAGTCAAGACTTCAAATCAAATCAAACAATGCTAAAACCACGAATCGCGCATCAATTCACGACTAATGAACTTTTAAACTTCTAACTTCTACATCTATTGCCGAAACCTATCAAATCGCGTCCGATTGACCCAAAATTTTGCACATAAGTCACAAATGACACAACAGACCTACTCCAACTCCTGAAACCCCAATCCGAGCTAGGTAACAACAAAGTCCACTCTCGGTCAAACTTCTAAATTTCTAACTTTCTCCATTTCAAGCCTAATTCAATTACGAACCTCTAAATCACAATCCGGACACGCTCCTAAGTCTAAAATAACCCAACGAAGCTAACAGATCCATCAAAACTCCAGTCCAAAGCCATTTACACACAAGTTAACATTTGATCGACCTTTTCAACTTAAGCTACCAACCTTGAGACTAAGTGTCTCAATTCATTCAGAAACTTCTCCGGACCCGAACCAACTACCCCCTACAAGCCACATAACAACAATTAAGCAGAGAATGAGTTGTAAATGAGGGAACAAGACTACAACTCTCAAAACAACCGGCTGAATCGTTATACTCGGCAAAATATATCTCCCTCATATAAAACTCTATTTTATTTTATGTAACACTATTTTCTTCTTAGTCTATCTAAAAAAATAATACCTTTTATATTTTTAAAAAATTCAAATTTAGACTTCCTACTATAAGTTAAGGTCATGCTTATAGCCACAGAAATCTCATAGAATTTTAATATCACAAATTCTAAAAGTCAATTTTTGTTTCATAAACTGTCTCCAGTCAAGCTGTATCCTACAGATAATAAAACGAAATGAGTACTTTAGATAAGTAAAATTATATCATGTCAAAATCAATACCCTCCGAAGGTGGGAGATTCCTTTCCACGACATAGTAGATAAAAAGAAAAAAAATTAACTATTATTCCCTCTGTCGTAATTTATGTGTCATACTTTACATTTTAATCATAAAAGAATGTCATACTTACTTATTTAGGTATAATTTAAATTTAAACTTCTCATTTTCTAATGAGATTAATTATAGCGACACATATTTTTATGACTTATTTTGGATCACAAATTTTAAAAGTTAACCATTTTCTTAAGCTTCATAATATTTTTTGTTTTCGCCATGCCTCAGTGATTCTTTAATCTTTTGAGAGTGGAGAAGCCTTACGTTACAATAAAAGGGAATGGAAAAATATAAAAAAAAGTATATTCTCGGAAAGTACTTAAATATATAAAATGAGCATTATGGGACATGGGTCATATCTACAACCTATTCTAACCATTTTTTTTCTATAAAATAAACAGACATGCTTGAAAAAAAAGAAGAAAAGAATAATACATGTTAGAAATATTCATTCTACAGGAAACAAAATATAGTTGACCACATGCAAAATTAAAAACTTTTAGAACATGACTAAAACATAATTTGAACCATTTTTGTTCCTTTGAAGAAAGGTGCTTGAAGAAAATGCTGATTGCTATACGTAACTTTAGAAATATTCATTCCATAAGAAACATATAGTCGACCACATGCAAAATTGAAAACATTTAGAACATGATTTTCAAGAGAAGAGAAAGACAAATTCTCTTGTCGACTTAGTAATATTACTTATAAAATGATCAAAGATTGAAACTTATTTAAACTAGGAATATAGATCCTATTAGGTTTAGTAAACAATGAGTCTTGGGTCAACCCTATTCCAATAAATAGTCATACATATATATTGTCATGTATATAGTAAGTAATAAAATAGTAAAGGCAGGAGAAATTACACAAAGTATTGGAAAACCCCCTGAATAGTTGTATTACTTTAGAAAAGATAAAAAGAGGTCCGACTTTTGCATGCTAAAGAACCTTACTCTCTACGTTTTAATTTATGTGAATCAGTTTGACTGGGTACAAAGTTTAAGAAAAAATAAAGACTTTTGAAATTTGTGGTCCTAAACAAGTCAAAAAGGAGCCCGGAGTATTTGTGTGGTTATAAAAGCTTTTCATTAAGGGTAGAATTGTAAGTTTAAACTAAATTGTTACTAAATTTAGAAAGAAGTCATTCTTTTTGGAACGGACCAAAAAGGAAATAGGTTCACATAAACTGGAACAGAGAGAGTAGTTCTTTCACATAAATATTTCAGATACAAATAGAAAGTGAAATGCGAAAATTAAACAACAAGCGATTTTTACGTGGAAAAGTTCCTTGCTTAAGAGAGTAAAATCACGATCTATCCTTATAGGATTTGCCTCAAAACTTTACTAACTTCAAAGAGTGGTTTTAAGTCATAACTTAAAAACCAAAGGGACTATCTACCATACCCCTATAATCAACCCAAGTGTAGCTACCTCTTTTCATACTATAAATTCTAGCCTAGGAAGCCAAACAATTCTTTATAATTGTTCATCTATAACTACACTTCTCAGTAAACAATATATGTTATAATTTAGAATAATTGGCTCAACTCTAAACAACTAAAGAACTTCAGCAACTCCATCTTCAGAAACTGGTTCTTCAGTTGAGCAGTTTGAATCTCTCAAAGTCCCTTCTTCCTATAATTGTTATTTGTCAAGAGTCATTTCAATGTTTGTGCGAAAATAACAGTGGCTTTAATAGAAGCAACGTGATGCTTTATACATGAGTGAGATTGCTTTTTCTAATTTTATCTCCGAGACCTAAAATAATTCGGTTATCCCATAAGGAAAATAAATCCTAAAAAGATTCTCTTTTATTTCCTTAAAAGACTCCTTTACGTGTTTTCCTTTCTATGCAAGTATTTTCACAATTGAAATTCTTGTTAACTAAAAATTTCTTACAGCAAATATTTTTCTTGTAGCCCACGAACAAAAACCTTCTTGCACTAGGAAACAACTTCCAGCTTCTGATCAACGGAGCTCAAGAGACCTAGTTCTTTTACAGCAGTTTGTTAATCAACAATTTAATATAAAGCTCAGGTCAAAATATTCTCCCTATTTTTATGATGACAAACCCATGTGCAACATTCCAGATAAGAACCAGTTTTATAATCAGCACTTATCCTTCAAGATGTTTGTTTATAAGTATAATAGACTCGCTTTATATTCATTGCAATCCCATAGATGGTTAGGCATAAGAACGAGGTTGGTTTAAGATTATTCCTGCAAACAGACTTCTTAAATAATTTCAACAAATCATCAAATATAGTGACATGTGTGCACATTCTTAATTTTATCCTTTTGGCATCATCAAAAAATAAAGTTTCGGTAGAATCAAAAGCTAGAATTAAACAATACTAAAGTCATGGCAAATGGGTCTATACTAATATGCACACAAATCAAGAGTTCAAACGTTTAATCTAAGGATATTATCTATCTTGAGAACTCACCAAAACAAAAAGAGAATTCTCATTAATCTTTGTACCAATTAAGCGTCAAAATGCCCAAACTAATAGAAAAGTACAAAGACTAACTAGTATTGCCACAAAAGTAAAAAACACAAACAAGACAACCAGACTGGTCAATTAGGACCAAGTTTATTTGCTAGAAGAGGGGACATGTGATATAGGCTGTAGCATCCTCAGTCAGCTTCTTGTTCTCCTCATTAGCATTCTTCAGACTATTAATCAATTGAGTGATCATACTATTTCTCTTAGTACCTAGTCCTCATCCAAGAAATCACACTCGAGAAAATATTGCTTTGTCAAACATATTCTTATGACAATGCATGTTTTCCCTTAGATGGAGTGGCTGCCCTAGCCTTGTGCTTGATCATCATTCACAGCATGTTCAACAACATATCTTTGTCAACCACCTCCATCACTTCCATATCCAACACAATGGCCTAATTTCGGCTTTCTTCTCTTGGCATACACACTTGTTCATCAACTCATATAAGAGCTTATGAACTGGATCATTTATCCTTTATACACCTTCTTATCCACCATACTATTTATTCCCTGTGAGAAATTTGCAGTCAAATACCCCTTTTTCTTGATCCACATGAACCTTGATCCGGTATCGCTTGATATAGGTGTCAAATACATTGACTAGATTCTCATGATTTTCCCCAAGGCCTCAATATGGGAAGTCATCTCGACCTCCTTTACAATAGTGCTTACGATGTCATCCTCCAATAAGTAAAAGTGGGAGTACAATTCACATACTCCTTAGGTACGAGTGGAAATGAGCAGAGAAACAAATGAGTCCATTGCTGGAAATCCAGCTTCTCCGTAAACTCTTTCATCTCATTTTTCCTCTAATTTCTGGGTCAATCATTCAGCCCTTCAACATTTTCAATCTACTGAACCAAGAATCTTTTCCCACACTAATAAATTTTATTACTTGGTCAATGGAGTTGAAATGGATGAAAATCCCTCAACAAAACGACGGTAGTAGCCTACCAAACCCGAGAAACTCCAGATCTCTGCAGCTGAAGTAGATCTAGGACAATTCTGGACCTCCTCAATATTCCTAGGATCATCCTTGATACCATCATTAGACATAACATGACCCAGGAATGCAATTGATTCCAACGAGAACTCTTACTTAAAAAACTTGGCATAAACCTGCAGATTTTTCAGAGTCTGCAGTACAATTCCAAAGTGTTGCTCATGCTCATCTCTACTATGAGAGTAAACTAGAATATCATCCACGAACACAGTCACAAAGAAATTCAATAAGGCTTGAACACTAGGTTTATCAAATCCATGAAAGTCGTTGGAGCATTAGTCAAACCAAATGACATCACTGAGAACTCATAATGACCATAATAAGTCTTAAAAGCTATGTTAGAGACATCCGAATTCCTAATCTTCACCTGATGATAGCCGGATCTCAAATCAATCTTGGAGAACACGTTGGTACCTTAAAACTGGTCGAACAAATCCTCAATATAAGAAAATAGATACTTGTTCTTGATAGTAATCTTGTTCAACTTCCAATAATTAAATCGTCATTCTCATAGAATTATCCCTCTTCTTCACAAACAATATCAGTGCACCCCAAGGAGAAACACTCGGTCTAATAAATCCCTTATCAAGAACCTACAACTACTCCTTTAGTTCCTTTAAATCAGCTGGAGTCATAAGATATGGTGGAATAAAAATGGGTTGAGAACCCGAAACCAAGTCAATACAAAAGTATATATCCCTATAAGGTGACATCCAAGTAAATTTGCAGGGAACTCCCTCACAACTGATACTGAATCCATCGAAGGAACCTCCTTACGGGAATTCTGAATGCAAGACAAATATGCAAAATAATCCTTCTCAACCATGTTGTATACGTCTAAAATCGAAGAGCCCAATTTTACGGTCATTATGGCGCTCAGAAGGCTCGAAGGTTCGAGTTTTGGGCATCGAGAGGGCATATCGAAGGTCCTCGACCTCGGGGCAGTGCAAATCAAAGACAACTGTGGAAAGGCAAAAAATTCCCAAAAGGCAAGTGGTTAAAGCCGACAAAGTACACAAAATAGTACAAGCATGTACCGTGGCATTAAATGGTTGTACCAACCATATCTCTTTATATTAGTTACACATGTACTATGTTGGGATTCCCCCTCATATATAAAGGGAACCCTTGTCACTTTATAAGACACATGCTATTCGATACAAGAACAAGAACATCCTCTGCTCTCTAACTAAAACATTCTCTACAATTGTTCCATTGCTTTATTGCCTTTTATTTGTTGTGTTCATTAGTTGTTCTTCATTTATTACTCGTTATTAATCACAAATAGGCCATTTACGAGGCCTTCAATATTGTTGTATCATTCTTGACAGTCCCTTGTCAAGCTCTTAAGCTCGACCTCGAGGCCCATTCCGACAGACCTCGAGACCAGACTCTCCACTGCTCGGTTTGCATAATCTTGCTACTCTTCGCTCTTATTTCGTTATCCCACTTCTCACCTAACATCTACTGCCTAAAAAACTAGTATTAAAATAGATCACTTATTTTTAGAACCACATAATCAAATATAATTGTAATTACCATTTTCAAGGTAAACAGTTTAGCGCCCACTGTGGGGCTAAAAATAATAGTGATTGTTTTAGTGCTAGTTTTCTAAAAACACAAGTTATTCTTTACACTTTTTATTGCCCAAGAATCTTCAATTTCAGGTCAGAAAATATCTAACTCAGTAAATGCATATGAAAACAACAGTCCTAAGGATCACAGAGAGAATGGAGCAGCTGCTTCAGGTGCCGGTGTGCCACCGCAAAACCCTGAAGGGGCACCAGTGCAAATCCTGTCGATGAAGGCTCACGCAACGCTCAACATGTCGATGTGAGCTCTCATACAGACGGAAGTGTGCATGAAGGAGACCAGCGTGAAGCAGAGGAAGCCCCTTCTCAAGGGGAAAGGGAAGTTAGCCTTCATGTCATTTTTGAGATGTTGCAAGCACAACATGTGGCTATTGCTCAGCTACAAGCCATCAGAGAACCCAAGACACAACACTACCAGAAACGGCTCCTCGAGTCGAACAGGCACCAGAGCAATAATTGGTCAGTAGCCGACCCCGCCATTATGAAGATGTTTGAAGACCTCACAAAGAGGATTGAGTCTGGCGAAAAGAAGATAGAAGCTAATGACAAAAAAGTGGAGACCTATAACTCGAGGGTCGATCAGATCCCGGGCGCACCCTTGATTCTGAAGGTGTAGATTCAAAAAAGTTTGTGCAAAATCCATTCCCATCAAGTGCAGCCCCGATGCCCATTCCGAAGAAATTCAGAATGCCCGATCTCCCGAAGTACAACGGTACCTCGGACCCCAATGAGCACATTACTGCCTACACTTGTGCTATGAAAGGGGACGACCTGAGAGATGACGAGATTGAATCCGTCCTATTGAAAAAAATTGGAGAAACACTATCCAAAGGGGACATGATGTGGTATCATAACCTGCCCCCGAACTCGATAGACTCATTTGCCATGATGGCGGAATCCTTTGTGAAGGCACATGCTGGTGCCATCAAGGTCGCTACAATGAAATCTGATGCCTTCAAAATCAAACAAAGAGAGAATGAGATGTTGAGGGAGTTCGTATCCCGCTTCCAACTAGAACGAATGGAATTACCACCAGACTCCTATGATTGGGTAGTACAAGCTTTCGATCAGGGCTTGAATGAACGAAGCTCGATAGCTTCAAAGCAGTTGAAGCGAAACTTGATCGAGTATCTCGCTGTAGTTTGGGCGGATGTACACAACAGGTATCAGTCAAAGACCAGAGTCGAGGACGACCAATTGGAGGCCCCCTCAGGCTCGGTGCATCCTAGAAGAGTCTTAACAAAGGAATCAAGGCTTCCAGAAAGAGAGCCAAGGCCAAATAAAGAAAGGTATCAACCGTTTGTAGAAAATCGAAGATATATCCCGAGGCGTAACATACCTCGAAGTGACCAAAGGATGGAATGAGGACAGAATCCTCGGAGACTCGTGAACAAAGCAGGGTTCGACATACACACAGGGTTGGTAGAGGCACCCTGGCTATCTGAGTACAACTTCAACATTGATGTTTCAGATATCGTATCATCCATGGTAAAATCAGGGATACCAGGTGTCCAAGACCCGTGCTATCAAATCATTCGCAGAGGAACCCCAACTTGATATGCGAGTATCACGATACCCATAGTCATAGGACCGAGGATATCAGACAACTTCGAGAAGAGGTGGACCAAGTAATTAGAAAAGAGAACCTTCCAGAATTCCTCAGCGACCGAGCTAAAAACCAATTTCGAGAAAGAGAGGCAAATAAGAAAAATGAAATAGAAGAACCACGACACGTCATCCACATGGTTATTGGTGGAGTCAATGTCCCTCAGGGACCCATTTTTAAGCAAACGAAAGTATCCATCACTAGGGAAAAGCGAACGCGGAGCTACATACCTGAAGACGCCCTTTCATTCAGCGAAGAGGACATCGAGACCTTGTCTCAACCTCATAATGACGCACTGGTAATTTCTTTTATTTTGAATAAATTCCAAATAAAACGTGTGCTCGTGGATCCAGGTAGCTCAACCAACATAATTCAGTTGAGGGTGGTAGAGCAACTAGGTTTGCTCGACCAGATTGTTCCCGCCTCTCGTGTCCTCTACGGATTCAACATCGCGAGCAAGACAACGAAATGGGAAATCATCCTCCCAGTCAATGTGGCCGGTACAATTCAAGATACCAAGTTTCATGTCATCGAAATTGACATGAGATACAATGCATTGCTTGGAAGGCCATGGATTCACAATATGAGGGCGGTGACGTCAACCCTTCATCAAATGATGAAGTTTCCTACGAATGATGGAGAAAAAACAGTATACAGATAGCAACACGTAGAAAAAGAAATGTTCGCAGTGCACGATGTGGCACCGACACCTTCTACATCGAAGGAGACAAAAACAAGCAGACAGCCGAGTAACAATCACAAACTGCATTCTCGTATGAACGAATAAAGGACCGTGCCGCGTCCTCGGAACGGATAACCAAAGCATATCGAGGCTCGAACGCCACCACAACTAAGGTACAATTCTCTCCCTCTTTCCTTCACACTTTACACTAACCTATGTATAGGTGTTCGATTGAAAGGAATCGAAGCACCCTCCAGCTTGAAGGCCTCAGGTTTAAAGCATGCGTTGCAATCTTTTTCCCTCACGTCGGATTTTATCCCAAATGGATTTTACCGACGAGGATTTTAACAAGGCAACATCCATATGCTACCTGAGGAGAACTCATCAAATATTCAAGGCTTCTCTTCAATAAACCTCAAATACTGAAAGGCATCCCCCTAGGAGATCACTAAAGGGTCTCGACAAGAGAACAATGTATAGGACCAAACGATCAAATGAAGCGTGTCCACATAGAATAATCGAACCCTCAATGGTGAAACATATATACTTGTACCAATTAATCGGAGAATAGTCTTTTATCATAAAAACACTTCGCGAGTCAAAGAAGTTTGTTATTTTCATAAGAAACGGCCCCAGGGCCAGAAAGTTACCGACCAATCGAGTCACCAAAAACTCGAAGCCATAAGACCTCAGGGTCGGAAAATTTGAACTCATAATCCCTCCACGAGGCAATATCAACGACATAAGCCCTCAATGAGGCAATATCAACTCTGACTCAGGGACTGTCCTCGACATTCGACTCATAACCGTAAGACCTCAGGGCTGGCAACTTCAAACTCGTAAGCCCTCCATGAGGCAACATCGAAACTGTAAGACCTCAAGCAAGACATGTACAAATTTGTAAGACCTTAAAAAGGCATAATCCCGATATCAAAGTCAAAGCTATATATCAAACTTGTAAGACCCCTAAAAGGCATACCCTCGATATAGACGTCGTGGCTACCTCACTCGGGGACTAAAAGGCTACGACCAAATACAATTACCACTGTCATAAGGCTCCGACCAAACTAACGCGACTCGGAGATGTCCGAATGTTTCCATAAAGCCACAGGCCTCCAATTACTTCGAAAAAACTTTGAAAAGAACCGGTTAAAGGTTGTACCGACCTAAAGCATAAGATCCCAAGTCGCCAGCTACACCGAAGGTTGTACCTACCTAACGCGTAAGAGCCCAAGTCTCTAGCTATAGGTCGTACCGACCTAAAGCGCCTCAGGGCCGATTTAAAAACCTGAGGGCCGTTGAGCTCGAGTCGAAACCTAACTCGGAGACTAAGCCTGAAATGTTTAACTAAAAGCGCTTTAGGGCCAAATGCGTAAGATCCCAAGTCGACAGATACACTGAAGTTCGTACCGACCTAACGCGTAAGAGCCCAAGTCGCCAACTACATGTCGTATCGACCCAAAGCACCTTAGGGCCGATTTATAAACCTGAGGGCCGTTGAGCTCGAGTCGAAACCTGACTTGAAGACTAAGCCTGAAACGGTTAACTAAAGGTGCCTCAGGGCAAAATACGTAAGAGCCCAAGTCTCCAGCTACACTAATAGTTGTACCGACCTAACGTGTAAGAGCCCAAGTCGCCAGCTACATTACAGGACGTACCGACCCAAAGCACCTCAAGGTTTATTTAAAAACCTGAGGGCCGTTGAGCTCGAGTTGAAACCCGACTTGGAGACTCAGCCCGAAACGATTAACTGAAAGCGTCTCAGGGCCAAATGCGTAAGAGCCCAAGTCGCTAGCTACACTAAAGGGCATACCGACCTAATGCGTAAGAGCCCAAGTCTCCATCTATATTAAAGGGTGTACTGACCCAATGCGTAAGAGCCCACGGGTCAGCCTAAAAAGCCTCAGGGCCAATTTATGACCCCAAGGATTTCATCTCGAAGTCCATTCCATCGGGCTAAATTATCGACAAGCAAATCAGAAAAACCAAAGAATCTTTCATATATATATATATATATATATATGTGTGTGTGTGTGTGTGTGTGTATTACAAATATGCATTTATATATATGTGTATTACAAATATACATTTACAATTCTCCCACAGGAGTCTTTACAAACAACAAAGAAGAAAAACTAGTCTGCTCTAGGGACCAACTCCCTCGGAAGCCCTCAAATACCAGCATCGGCATCGGATGAAAGGAAAAACTCGGCGTCGATCTCATCCATCTTGGCCTGCTTTATCTCTTCCGAGAGATCAAAACCCCTAGCGTGAATATCTTCAAGAGTCTCCCTTCGAGACCTACATCGGGCATACTCATTGCCCCTCCTCTCTCTATCAAATCTCCTCTCAGCTCAGCCCGAGCATCGGCATCATCTTTCAAATAAACGGCCACTTTCTTGTCGGCCTTCGCTCTAACTTCTTCAGCTTCAGCTCGGGCGTCCATGACCTCGACCTTCATACTCAAAATATCAGTATCGAGCTTGGTAATCCTACTCGTCTGAATCGAACTACTTTCTCGAGTATTGCAAAGTTGTACCTCGAGGGAAGAAGCCTTGGCCAAGGCATTCCTTTGGGCAGCAACATGAACACCTATCTGCGCCTTCAACGCATGGCATTCAGAATTCACTTGCCCGACCTCGCCACTTGCGTTAATCATAGGTCGACGAAGCTGCAAGCCTCTGAATCTAGTCAGCAAGATCGGGGATCTCTTCCGAATCCACGAAACCGCTGAGAAAAAGAAAGAAACATTCTTATAAATCAACCAAAGTAAGGTGAACTAAGGTACGACGTAGCTTATGTTTGAAGTTCCATTTATCGGGAAATGGCAGGAACTCTGCAGGAATAATAGCGATGGTCCTCACTCAGACAAACTGACTCATCCATCCTCGATTTCGGTCCTCGTCGTCACTAGCAATAAAGGGCCTCCTGGATCGGCATCGTAACGCTATCAGAACCCGTCAATGTTGAGGCCGATATAATCTAATAAGGTGGATAAGGGTAAGCTCGAGCTCAACCTTTTCGGTAAAATAACTCATCATCAGCAATATCCGCCAAAAGGAGGGATGAATCTGAGCAAGGCTGACTCGGTACCTCTTTCAGAACTCGAGCACAAGGCGATTGAGGGGGCCCAATGTGAATGGGTACGTATACATGGTCAAGAATCCCTCCACATAGGTCATGATGTTCTCTTCTCAAGAAGGTATCTGCAACATCACATTTTCTCCCCAGTCGCAGTCTCTCCTTATGGCCTCGAGGTGATTTTCTTCTATCGATCGGATGAACCTCGATGCATGCTCTCGATGGCCCGGGGCATCGAAGGGTTTCTCTAGTGCAAAGTCTTTCTTCAAACCAAAGTAGCTCGAGGTTAACTCTCCGTACGCCGGTAGTATACCACTGGCCGGGCAAGATACTGAGGTAAGGTTTTCCTCTTCTTGGTGAATGGATTCGGGCACGGCATCCATAACTACTCAAGCAAAGTTAACGAGGAAAAAATGAAAACAGTTTCGCAATATGAGAAAAGGAAGAGAACATTGAAAGGAAAGCTAGTGTTGCAAAGTTGCAAGACTTAGAATGAAGAGGAAGCAAGAATATATATAGAGCAAGCAGTGGCTATTCACCTACTTTGGAAGCCATTTATTTCTGACAAAGTTTTCATAGCGTTTGGGGAAGTGTACCGGTGGGGCCACCTCGATCACTTCACGGTCATGTCACATAAATGACACTATCGCACAGTGTTCGACGGATTGGAGCTCCCATGCCGACCTAACCTCGAGAAGGTGTCCGATCTCGAGGGGTTCGACTATTGCAAGTACGGGTTCCGAAGGGCTAAAAATCGAAGCTTGAAAGTCTACTTTTGTGCAAACATTGCAGGACACAGTTTGGAGATATGTAACAACGAGGTATTTTATTTCAAAAAATGCATTTGCAAGGGTGTTTCTACAAAAATTCCCCCGAGGGTCCCATATATAGAAAAGGAAAAAAGCAAAATAGTAGGAGAATCTACTTTTCGCCTTCGTTGCCGTCTGATCCGCTTTTAGAGCCCTCGTCCAACGTAGTTGGCATTGCCGATTCTTCCTCCAGGGCCCTGGCTTCTTCGATCTCGGCAAAGATATCGACGCCCTTAGCGCTCACTTCCTCGAGGGCTTGCCTCCTATCTTTTGTGCGGTCATGAGCAACTGCCCAAGCCAGTTTTAGCTCGGCCTTCTCGGATATCTCCCTGGCCCGTTCATTCACAGCAGCAACATCTTTCTTGTATGAGGAGACACCTCACACTTGGCTGCAGATAGTGCAACATCCTTCTCCTGAGCACCTCGAAGAAGGTCTTGAATCGAGGATAGCTTCCCCCGAATCTCGTTCCTCTCCGAAGCAGCAACATCATTCAGCTGAGCCAGCTCGAGGATTTCGACATCCTTGGCCGCAACTTCCTCTCGAAGCCACTCTACCAGGGCATCCTTATGCCTAATCTGAAAAGCACAGAGAATAAAATCGAGCACCAAGAATTGCAATTGAAAATAATATTATGGGTACCAAAATACCTGCTCGATGAAGTCGGCCCTCTCTCAGAGCGCTCTCTTCAAGCCTGCCCGGAGGTCGACCAATTCCTCCTCTTTTCGAGCACATAGAGCCTCCAACTCTTCACCGACTTCGACATAAGCTTATCAATCTCCTCTCCGCGATGTGTCAACTCATCTTGTATCTTGGAGAAGGCTTGGTCAGACAACTTCTTGACCCGCAGCACAGAGGAAGAACATTAGAAAGAGTAGAAAGTTGGAGAACAACATATTATTTCAAGAATATCACCTGCTTTTAGAGCTTCCCTGCCTCCTCAAGGGCGAAGGGGGCATCAACATCGGTATCCTCCTCTACCCCTTCAAAATAGTCTCCAAATGTATCATCCTCTCCACGAGGTCTCCAAACCAGGAACATTCCTGACTTAGGCATCTCTATCTCCCTTGGAGAAAACGATGGGCCCGAGTGGAATCCACCAGCAATGTCAGCCTCTATCGAGGCTTCTTCCCGTCCCCGGTAAGCTCTAGTAGCAAGCCCTCTGAGCTCATCAACACAGACTGTTCCATGTCCGACAAGCGTCTTGGGGACTACACCCGAACCCTCCTCGAGGGTCTCCTCAACACAGGGCGGGTCCGCATCGGCTGCCTCCAACTCAACAGACGACCTACTGACATTTATCGAAGCATCAACGCTTCATTTTGCCCTTTGTACCAAAGGGCAGGTATCATCACTCTCTTCCTCGACTTGCAGGCTCTCAGCGGCTGTTGAGGATAAGACCGTGGCATCGGTCTTGGGCTTCCGAGCCTTTGCCCTTTTTGATTTTGGAGACTCCGCCGATGCCTCCTTCTTCCTTTTCTTGTCCTTGGCGGTCTTCGGAGCCTCTTCCTCACCAGGTGGGGGAGGTCTCATCAACGCACCTTCACTAAGGCCTGCACAAGCGTGTTATATCAAAATACATTGCCATTAAAATTACTTACAAAGAGTGAGAAAACAATAGCAACGAGTGCATACCATGGTTCTTGGCCTGCCACCGTATCTTAGCCAGATCGCGCCAAACACGTTTGTTGTATGGGAAAGCGGAGTCCAAAAGTTTCACCCACCCCGAAAGGTCCTGGACCACTCCGGGAAACCAAACGGTGGCTACACAATTAGAAGAAGATCAGTCAAAGAGAAAAAGAGATGGAAAAACATGCTCAGTTCAGGGGTACTTACGTTTCATTTCCCATTCCTCCGGGAACGACATTCTATCAGCAGGGATGATGTCCGAAGTTCAAATTCTAACAAATCAGCTCATCTATTCCCGATCTTTATCCTTATCGATGCAGGAGAGGAACACCTTGGCGGATCGACGGTGCAATTTAATTAGGACCCCGCGGAAGAGACAAGGGCTATACAATCTGATCAAATGGTCGAGGGTGAAAGTCATTCCCTCGGCCATGTTGGCAATGTGTCGAAACATATATACAATCCTCCAAAAAGAAGGATAAATATGACCGAGTGTCACTCGGTATTGATGACAAAAATCAAGAATCACCGGGTCAATTGGTGGGGAAGAAGACTCTACGAGGCCTAAGGTAAAAGGGTATGTACATACATGTATACGGCTAAAATCAGAGAGCCCAATTTCACGGCCACTTCGATGAAAATGAAGGTTCGAAGGCTCGAGCTCGGCATCGAGGGGAAAATCTAGGGTCCTCAACCTCAAGGCAGTACAAATCAAGGGTCGATATGAAAAGGCGAGAAATCCTCAAGGGGCACATGGTTAAAGCTGACAAAGTGCACAAGATAGTACAAGCCTGTACCGTGGCATTAAATGGTTGTACCAACCATATCTCTTTACATTAATTATGCATGTACGATGTTGCGATTCCCCCTCATATATAAAGGGGACCCTTGTCACTTTGTAACATATATGATATTCAATACAATAACAAGAACATCCTCTACTCTCTAATAAAAACACTCTCTACAATTGCTTCATTAATTTATTCTTTTTCGTTTATTGTGTTATTGAATTATTCTCCATTTACTACTTGTTGTTGATCATAAATAATTAATTGTAATTACCATTTTCAAGGTAAATAGTTTGGCGCCCACCATGGGGTTAAAAATAATAGTGATTGTTTTAGTGCTGATTTTCTAAAAACACAAATCATTCTTCACACTTTTCTTGCCCAAGAATCTTCAATTTCAGGTCAGAAAATGTCTAACTCAGTAAACGCACATGAAAAAATGGTCCTGAGGACCACATCGAGAATGACACAGCTGCTTCAGGTGCCGTGTGCCACCGCAAAACCCTGAAGGGGCACCGGTGCAAATTCATATCGATGAAGGCTCATGCAATGCCCAACATGTCGATGTGAGGTCTCATATAGACGAAAGCGTTCGTGAAGGAGACCAACGTGAAGCACAGGGAACCCCTGATCAAAGGGAAAGGGAAGTAAGCCTTCATGTTATGTTTGAAATGTTGCAGGCACAACAGGTGGCTATCGCTCAGCTACAAAACTATTAGAGAACATCGAGCACAACACCACCAAAAATGGCTCTTCGAGTTGAACAAGCACCGGAAATATCGAGCAATGACGGGTCAGCAGTCGACCCCGCCATTATGAAAATGCTCAAAGACCTCGCAAAGAGGATTGAATCAGGCGAAAAGAAGAAAGAAGCTAACGACAAAAAAGTGGAGACCTACAACTCGAGGGTCGATCAGATCCCAGGAGCACCCCCGGTTCTGAAGGGTGTAGATTAAAAAATTTCGTGCAAAAGCCATTTCCGTCAAGTGCAGCTCTGATGCCTATCTCGAAGAAATTCAGAATGCCCGATCTACCGAAGTACTACGGAATTTCGGACCCCAATGAGCACATCACTGCCTACACTTGTGCTTTGAAAGGGAATGACCCGAGGGACGAAGAGATTGAATCCGTTCTATTGAAAAAATTTGGAGAAACACTATCTAAAGGGGACATGATGTGGTATCATAACCTACCCCCAAACTCGATAGATTCATTTGTCATGATGAAGGACTCTTTTGTGAAAGCACATACTGGTTCCATAAAGGTCGCTACAAGAAAGTCGGACGTTTTTAAAATCAAGCAAAGGGAGAGTGAGATTTTAAGGGAGTTCTTATCCTGCTTTCAATTGGAATGAATTGAATTACCACCGGTATCCGACGATTGGGCGGTACAAGCCTTCACTCAGGAATTGAATGAGAGAAGCTCAATAGCATTGAAACAGCTGAAGCAAAATTTGATCGAGTACCCCGCCATAGTTTGGGAAGATGTGTACAACAAGTACCAGTCAAAGATCAGGGTTGAGGACGACCAATTGGAAGCCCCCTCGGGCTCAGTGTCTCCTAGCAGAGTCCTAGTAAAGGAATCGCGGATTCCAGAAAGAGAGCCAAGTCCAAACAAAGAAAGGTATCAACCGTACGTAGAAAATTAGAGGAATATCCCGAGACGTAACGTACCTGAAATGACCAAATTATGGACCGATGACAGAATCCTCGGGGACTCGTGATCAAAGCAGGATTCAACAGGCATGCAGGGCCGGTAAAGGCACCCCGTCTATCTGAGTACAACTTCAACATTGATGTTTCAGACATCGTATCGTCCATTAGCAAGATTAGGGACACCAGGTGGCCAAGACCCGTGCTTTCAGATCCCTCACAAAGGAACCCCAACTTGATATGCGAATATCATGATGCCCACGGTCATAGGACCGAGGATTGCAGACAGCTTCGAGAAGAGGTGGCCCGACTAATCAGCAAAGGGTACCTTCGAGAATTTCTCAGCGACCGAGCTAAAAATCAATTTCGGGAAAGAGAGGCAAACAAGAAAAATGAAACAAAAGAACCACGACACGTCATCCACATGATTATTGGTGGAGTCGACGTCCCTCAGGGACCCATTTTTAAGCAATTGAAAATATCCGTCACAAGGTAAAAGAAACTCGGAGCTACATACCTGAAGACATCCTTTCGTTCAGCGAAGAAGACATAGCTACATACCTGAAGACGCCCTTTATCAACCTCACAATGACGCACTGGTAATTTCTTTTCTTTTCAATAAATTTCAAATTAAACATGTGCTCGTCGATCCAGGTAGCTCGGCCAACATAATTCGGCCGAGGGTGGTAGAGCAACTCGGGTTGCTCGAACAGATCATACCCACCTCTCGAGTTCTCAATGGGTTCAACATGGAAAGTGAAACAACGAAAGGGGAAATCACCCTCCCGGTCAACGTGGCCGGAATAATTCAGGCTACCAAGTTTCATGTCATCGAAGGTGAGATGAGGTACAACGCATTGCTTGGAAGGCCATGGATCCACAATATGAGGGCGGTACCGTCAACCTTCACCAAATGATGAAACTCCCTACGAAGGATGGAGTAAAAATAGTATACGGAGAGCAGCACGCAACAAAAGAAATGTTCGCAGTAAACGATGTGGCACCAACACCTTCTACATCAAAGGAGCCAATAAACAAGCAAATAGCCAAGTAACAATCACAAACCAAATCCTCCTAGTAACAAACAAAGGATCGAGCCACGTCCTCAGAGCTGATAACCAAAGCGTATCAAGGCTCGAGCGCCATCGCAGCTAAGGTACAACCCTCTCCCTTTTTCTTTCACACTTTACGCTAACTTGAGTGCAGGTGTTCGATTGAAAGGAGTTGAAGCACCCCCCAGCTCGAAGGCCTTAAGTTTTCAAGCATGCGTTGCACTCTTTTCCCCTCACGTCGGATTTTATCCCAAAATGGTTTTTACCGGCGAGGTTTTTAACGAGACAACATCCTTATGCTACCTAAGGAGAACTCACCAAGTATTCAAGGCTTCTCTTCGATCAACCTCGAATACTGAGGGGCATAACCCCAGGAGATCACTGAAATATGCCACATAGGGTCTCGACAGGAGAATGATGTATTAGATCAAACGGTCGAATGAACCGTGTCCGCATAGAATAATCGAACCCTCGATGGAAAAAACATGTATACTTGTACCAAGTAATCAGAGAAGTACCTTCTATTAAAACATTTTGTACATCAAAGAAGTTTTCCATTTCCACAAGAGACAGCCCCATGGCCAAAAATTTAGCAAGCACACAGGAACTGTCCTCGACAGTCACTCCACCGAGTTGCCAAAAACTTGAAGTCGTCAGACCTTAGGGCAGGTAACTTTGATCTCATAAGCCCTCCACGAGGCAGTATCAACAGCATAAGCCCTCCTCGAGGCAACATCAATTCTGACTCGGGGACCGCCCCTGACAGTCGGCTCATCAGGTTATCAAATCTGAAGCCGTAAGACCTCGGGGCCAGGAACTTCGAACTCGTAAGCCCTTCATGAGGCAACATCAAAACTGTAAGACCTCAAGCAAGGCATGTACAAATTCTTAAGACCTTAAAACAGGCATAAACCCCATATCAAAGTCAAGGCTATATATCGAACTTGTAAGACCCAAAAGGCATACCCTCTATATAGACGCCATGGCTATCTTACTCGGGAACTAAAAGGATATGGCCAAACTCAATGACCACCGTCATAAGGCTCCGGCCAAATTAACGCAACTCGGAGACGTCCGATTGTTGCCATAAACTCACAGGCCTCCAATTACTTCGAAAATCTTCGAAAAGAACTGGTTAAAGGTTGTATCAACCTAAAGCGTAAGAGCCCAAGTCGCCCGCTACATTAAAGGTTGTACCAACCTAAAGCGTAAGAGCCCAAGTCTCCGGCTAGTCGTATTGACTTTACGCGTAAGAGCCCAAGCCTCTAGCTAAAGGTCATACCAACACAAAGCGCCTCAGGGCCAATTTGAAAACCTGAGGGCCATTGAGCTCGAGTCGAAACCCGAATCGGAGACTAAGCTCGATGCGGTTAACTAAAGCGCCTCAGGACCAAAAAAGCGTAAGAGCCCAAGTCGCCCGCTACGTTAATGGTTGTACCAACCTTACGCGTAAGATCCCAAGTCGCCAGCTAGTCGTATCGACCTTACGCGTAAGAGCCCAATTCTCCAGCTACATGTCATACCGACACAAAGCACCTTAGGGCCAATTTGAAGACCTGAGGTCCGTTGAGCTTGAGTCGAAACCCGACTCAGAGACTAAGCCCGATACGGTTAACTAAAGCGCCTCAGGGCAAAGCGTAAAGGCCCAAGTCGCCAGCTACAACGAAGGTCGTACCGACCTAAAACATAAGAGTCCGAGTCGCCAGCTTAAAGATCCTCAGGGCCAATTTATAACCCCAAGGGTTTCATCTCAAAGTCCAATTCATAGGGCTAACTACCAACTGGCAAATAAAATCAAAGAATATTTCATATATATATATGTGTGTGTGTGTGTGTGTGTGTACTACAAGTACATATTTACAATGCTCCCACATGAGTCTTATGTAAACAACATAGAAGAAAATCTAGTCTACTCTCGGGACCATCTCCCACGGCGTCCTTCAAGCATCAACATCCGCTCAAGAAGAAAGGAAAAACTTGGTGTCGATCTCATCCGCCTCATCCTACTTTATCTCTTTCGAGAGGTCAAATCCCCTAGCATGTATCTCCTCGAGGGTCTCCTTCTGGGACTTGCATCGGGCATACTCATTGACCCTCCTCTCTCTGTTGAAATCCCCTCTTAGCTCAGCCCTTGCAGTGTCTTTCAAGTAAACGACCACCTTCTTATCAACCTTCGCTCGAGCTACCTCAGTTTCGGCCCGACCGTCCCCAACCTCTCCCTTCGTATTTAGAAGATCAACCTCGAGCTTGACAATCATGCTCGACTGAATTGAGCTATCTTCCCGGGCATTGCGAAGTTGTATCTAGAGGGGAGCAGCCTTGGCCAAAGTGTTCCTTTGGGCCGCAACATGCACGCCTACCTGCGCTTTCAACGCTTGGCATTCAGACCTAACTTGCTTGAACTCGCCCCAAAGGCACTCCAGTGCTTCTATTTTTTTATGCAACTGAAGCACCAAAGCGTTTGTTCCCAAAAGCGAGAAAGAAGGCACATACCCCTTCAGGGTAAGGATTACCTGACGCTCGAGTTTGCCTTCACAAATCCGGCTCCGATGCATCTCCACCTGAAGATGTATCAACTCTTTTGTCTTCTCGTTTCAAAGAATCTTGAGATATATATTCTTACCCAAAAGCTTCCCGCAATCGAGCCTCACAGCGAAGCAGCTCGACCTTGAGTTTGTCAAAGACCTGCAAAAGAAAAATTTCAGTTCAAAGAATGAAGATTCATAGCTAAAAGCCAACAAGGTGGATCTTAACTTACCTCGGAACAGAGTCGCTGGTCCTCCTTAAAAGTTGAACATGTATCTAGTGGCTTGACCCCGTCAGCCCCAGCTAAACCACTTTCAATAGGGGTATGCCCACTCGAAACCTCAATTGGCCCGAGCGGCCCCTGATCCCGAACATCCCTCGAAGTACTTTCGAGGGCAGAAGCAGACGATGGTGAAGGACTCTTTCTTTTTGTCCCTCGGGGAACCTCTTCTTCGAAATTAAAGGTCCCAGGCCTGGAAGAACCGACAACCTCGGAAAGGCCCCCGGCCCGAGCCGTAGACAAAGAACCATCGTCGCCAAGGGAGCCGACGTTCGCAGAATGGACGACGTATATAAAGCTCTACTCAGAAACGACATCTCCTTTATGCCTCCGAGGAGGCCCCGCCTCATTGAGAATGTCCTCATCTATAGAGGATCTTTTTTTATTATTGTCCTCCCTCGGACCTTCCCTCTTCTCGATGGGGCACGACCTCATTTTGGAAAACCCACCAACACCTGTGGCATCAGAGTTACTATACACAAAGGGAAACATTCATCAAAAGGGATACTACATGACTCATACCATAGTGCTTTGCTTCCCACTACCCCTCGAGAGATCAAGCCACTTGCGCTCGTCATATGTCGAGGAAGCTGCCAAATTTCGAGTCCAGTCCGCGATTGGGGACCTCCCCAGCCATCCACGGGACCACTGAAAAAGAGAAAAAGAAAAACTCTTATAAGTTGATAAGAATAAAAGACACTAAGGCAGGACGTAGTGCTTACATTTGAAGTTCCATTTTTCAGGAAAAGGCAGGAACTTCGCTGGCATGATGTCGACGGTCCTCACCCTAACAAACCGACTCATCCATCCCCCATTTCGTTCCTCATCATCGTTGGCAATAAAAGGCCTCGTGCACCAACGTCGTAACACAATCAGGCCTCGACAATGATGAGGCCGATATAACCTAATGAGGTGGTTGACAGAAAATTCAAGCTCAACCTTTTCAGTAAAATACCTCATTATCAGCACTACCTACCAAAAGGACGGATGAATTTGTGCAAGGGTGACTCGGTACCTTTTTACAGAACTCGAGCACAAGTCGGTCGAGGGGGCCTAATTTAAATGGGTACGTGTACACGGTCAAGAATCCCTCTACATGAGTCATGGAATTCTCTTCTCTAGAGGATATCTGCAGCACCACATTTTCCCCCCAGCCACAGTCTCTCCTCATAGCCTCGAGGTGGTTTTCTTCTATCGACCGAACGAACCTCGACGCATGCTCTCGATGGCCTGGGACATCGAAGGGTTTCTCTAAATCAAAGTCCTTTTTCAGAACAAAGTAGTACGAGGTCAGCTCACCATACGTCGGCAACATACCACCGTCCAGGCTAGGGGCAGAGGAAGAATTTCCCTCTTCTTGGTGAACAGATTCGGGCACAGCAGCCATAGCTACTCAAAGCAGAGGTAAAAAGTAAGGAGTGGAACCCATTTTTGAAAAGATGGAAAAGGAGTGAGAAAGTTGAAAGAAAAGCTGAGGTTTTTTCAAATGTGCAAGAGTTAGAATGAAGGAGAAGAAGGAATATTTATAGAACAAAAGGTGGCGAACCAACTGCATTAAAGACCATTCAATATCTGACAAGTCGTCATAGAATTTGGGGAAGTGTACCGGTGGGGCCACCTCGGTCACTTCATGATCACGTCACATAAATGATACCGTCATAGGGGGTTTGAGGAATCAAAGCTCGCATGCTAGTCTAGCCTCGAGAAGGTGCCCAGTCCCTAGGGGATCTCCTATTGCAAGTACGAGTCCCGAGGAAGCGAAAAATCGAAGCATAAAAGTCATATTGTGGGGAAAAGGTTACGGAACAAAGTTTATGCAAAATGCAACAAAAGATGTTCAATTTCCAAAATATATATTTGCAAAAGTGTTCTTTACAAAAGTTTCCCCGAAGGGTCCATATACAAAATAAAGGAAAAAGGAAAAAGGAGGAAAAACTACTATACGCCTCCGCCGATGTCCGAGCCGCTTTCAGAGCCCTCGTCTGATGTACTCGACATTTTCAATTTCTCCCCCAAGGCCCTGGCCTCTTCGATCTCGGCAGAGAGATCGATACCTTTGGCGCTCACGTCCTCGAGGTCTTGCCTCTTGGCTTGTGCACGAGCATGGGCAGATTCCTGAGTCAGCTTCAGCTCGGACTTCTCATATATCTCCCTTTCTCGGTCATTTGCAGCAGCGGCATCCCTCTTGTACAAGGAGATATATTCACTGGCCTAGGCCTTGGCCGTGGATAGTTCAATAGCCTCCTCCGGAGCACCTCGGAGAAGATCTTGAGCCGAGGATAGCTTCCCCTGAAGTATCTCTCTCTCGGAAGCCGCGACATCATTCAGCCTAGCCAGCTCCATGACTTTGGCGTCCTTGGCCGCAACCTCCTCTCGAAGCCGCTCCACCAGGGCGTCCTTCTTCTTAATCTGAGAAGCAGAAAGTAAGTCAATCAGCACCAAGCTTTACAACTAAAAGGTGAGAATGTCGGTACTAACATACCTGCTCGAAGAAATCGGCTCTCTCCCGAAGTGCTATCTGCAAGCTTGCCCGAAGGTCGGCCAGTTCCTCCTCCCTTCGAGCGCACAAAGCCTCAAGACTGACCGACTCCGCCATAAGCTTCTCAAGCTCCTCTTCACGATGAGTTAAATCATCCTACAACTTGGAGAAGGCCTGGTGATATATCTTCTTGACCTGCAACACAGAGAAGGGAAATAAAAAAACGAGAATAGAAGATTAGAGAATAAGTATATCGTTCTCAAACGTCACCAGCTTTTGGAGCCTCTCGGCTTCCTTTAGGGAAACTGGGGCATCAACATCAGTTTCCTCATCTACCCCCTCGAAGTAGTCTCTGAATGCGTCATCCTCTCCACTAAAGGTCTCTGGATTGGCAACACCCCTAACTTGAGCATCCCGTATCTCCCCTGGAGAGAATGACGGGCCCGAATGAAGTCTACCAGTGATGTCGGCCTCCATCGAGGCTTCTTCCCTACCTCGGAAAGATCCAGTAGCGAGCCACCCGAGCTCTTCAACCCGGACTATACCATGTCCGATGAGTGTATCGGGGAATGCGCCCAAACCCTCCTCGAGGGTCTCCTCTACAAACGGCGGGTCCGCATCGGCTGCCTCAAGCTCAGCAGGAGACCGCTCAACAGCCCTCGAAGCCTCAGCGCTTCGCTTTGCCCTTTGAACCAAAGGGCAGGCATTGTTGCTCTCCTCCTCGGCCCGCAGGCTCTTAGCGGCCGTCGAAGACAAGACTGTGGCATCGGTCTTAGGCCTTCGAGTCTTTGGCTTTTTTGATTTTGGGGTCCCCTCCGGGGCCTCTTTCTTCCTTTTCTTATCTTTGGTGGCCTTCGGGGCCTCTTCCTCACCAGGTGGGGGCGGCCTCATCAACACATCCTCACCAAGGCCTGCACAAGTATATTATGTCAAAAAGCATCATCATCCAAAATTCTCATAAAAGAATGTAAAAGCAGTAGCAACAAGAACGTACCATGGTTCTTGGCCTGCCATTATGTTTTGGCCAGCTCACGCCATACGCGTTTGTTGTATGAGAAAGTGGAGTCTAAACGTTTGATCCACCACGGAAGATCCTGAACCAGACCGGGAAACCAAACAGTGGCTGCACAATTAAAAGAAAATCAGTCGAAAGAGAAAGAGACAATGAAGGCATGCTCGATTCAAAGGTACTTACATTTCATATTCCAGTCCTTCGGGAGTGGCATTATGTCAACAAGGATGATGTCCGAGGTTCTGATTCTGAGGAATCAGCTCATCCATCTCGAATCTCTATCCTCGTCAATACGGGCGAGGAACACCTTAGTAGATCGATGGTGTAATTTAATAAGGCCCCCACGGAAGAGTCGAGGGCTTTATAATCTTATCATATGGTCAAGGGTGAAGTTTATTCCCTCGACCATGTTGGTAATATGACGAAACATATATACAATCCTCCAAAAAAAAAGGATAGATTTGACCGAGTGCCACTTGGTATTGGTGGCAAAAATCAAGAATCACCGGGTCAACCGGTGGAGAAGAATAATCGACGGGGCCTAAGGTGAAGGGGTATGTATATACACTGAGAAAGTTAGCCTTGTGCGTGACTATGCTTTCGTCGGCCGTAGGGATCTCTACTCGGGCTGCCTGCCCCCAGTGGCAGTCAAGTTTCACCCTCTTAATATCCGATATTACACTTATGTATCGGGACATGGGCTCACATCGGCCTGGTGTAGAAGGGGGTTTTTCTATTGTAAATTCAGAAATGGTGTCGAAAGGGCCAGGAATGCATTGTTCGATGGTAGGAGGGTTTTTGATTTTCCCTTAGACAGGCGTGATGTAGAAGCTGCACCCTTGTTTTGTGGAACCATTTTTGAAGTATTTTCCATGGTAACTATCGAGTTTTGAAGTGACAAGAATGGGAAAAAACGTGAGCAGGCAGAAGATAATAAAAGAGACCACTTAGTTGAAATATGAAGGTTTGAAGAAGAGGATGCAAAATTGTAAAAAGGCAAGTGACTGTAGTATTTATAGGGGCCCTTTGGGAAATCTTGAAGCGGGAAAGTCAAACTTATGACGGTTCATGGGCTTCTCGAGAATTATGTTGACAACGACCTCTACACAGCTTTTCGTGTCACATCATTTAATGCTCTGAAGGGACTGACGTCATAGTAGGAGTGTCAAAGGGGAGAAAGGCCAAAACCATTTTTTATCTCTTCATTTTAAGAAATGCGGAGACTATCTGTATACGGCTAAAATTGGAGAGCCCGATTTCATGGCCACTTCAATGAAAATGAAGGTTCGAAGGCCTGAGCTCGGCATCTAGGGGAACATCGAGGGTCCTCAACCTCAAGGTAATAAAAATCAAGGGTCGATATGAAAAGGAGGGAAATCCGCAAGGGGCACGTGGTTAAAGCTGTCAAAGTGCACAAGGTAGTACAATCCCGTACCGTGGCATTAAATGGATGTACCAGCCATATCTCTTTACATTAATTATGCATGTACTATGTTGGGATTCCCCCTCATATATAAAGGGTACCCTTGTCACTTTGTAACATATATGATATTCAATACAAGAACAAGAACATCTTCTACTCTCTAATAAAAACACTCTCTAGAATCTCTTCATTAAATTATTGTTTCTCTATTGTGTTCTTGAATTATTCTCCATTTACTACTTGTTATTGATCATTAATAGGCCATTATTAAGGCCTATAACAATGTTTCATTGTTATCGATAGCCCCTAATCAAGCTTCTCAAGCTCGACCTCGAGGCCTACGTGACCACCCTCAAGATTGGCCTCTTCGATACCTGGTTTGCATAACCTAGTTATTTTCGCTCTTATTTCATTTTCCCCGCTTCATACTCAGAATCTATTGCCTAAACAAACGGTATTAAAATAGATCACATATTTTTAGAACCACATAATCAAATATAATTGTAATTACCATTTTCAAGGTAAACAATACACTTAGAGAACTACCCTTATGCGTGACTATGCTTTCTTCAACTATAGGGATATCTACTCGGGCCGCCTCCCCCCAACGGCAGTCAAGTTTTACCCTCTCAATATCGGATACTACAATTATATATCGAGACATGGGCTCGCATCGGCTCGGTGTAGAAGGGGGTTTTTGAATCGTGAAATTAGATATGGTGTCGAAAGGGCTAGGGATGCATTGCTTGATTGTAGGATGGATTTTTGACTTGAATTTAGACGATCGTGAAGAATAAACGGCTCCCTCTTTTTGTGGTACTATTTTGGAAGTTTTTTCCGTGATTATAATTGAGTTTTGAATAAAGAAGACGAAGAATCAAAGGCAGATAGAAGATGAGAATGGAAAGCACTTAGTAAAAATTTGAAGGTTTGAAGAAGATGTACAATTATAAAAAGTCAAGTGATTGAAGTATTTATAGAGGCCCTTTGGGCATGAATTGAAGCAGAAAGGCCGAACCAATAATGGTTCATGGGCTTCTTGAGAATTGTGTTGATGGCGACCTCAGCGCATCTTTTTATGTCACATCATTTAATGCTCTGAAGGCACTGACGTCATAATAGGGATGTCGAAGAGGCAAGAAGTCAAGACCGTTTCTTATCACTTCATTATAAGAAACGCGGGGACTATCTGTATACGGCTAAAATTGGAGAGCCCGATTTTACCATCGTTACGACGCTCAGAATGCTCGAAGATTCGAGTTTTGGTCATCGATGGGGCATATCGTAAGTCCTCGACCTCAAGGCAGTGAAAATCGAAGACCAACATGGAACGGCGGGAAATTCCCAAAAGGCACGTGGTTAAAGCTGTGGAAGTACACAAAATAGTACAAGCCCATACCGTGGCATTAAATAGTTGTACCAGTCATCTCTCTTTATATTAGTTACACAAGTACTATGTTGGGATTCCCCCTCATATATAAAGGGGACCCTTGTCACTTTGTAAGACACATTATATTCAATACAAGAACAAGAACATCCTCTGCTCTCTAACTAAAACATTCTCTACAATTGTTTCATTGATTTATTGCCTTTCATTTGTTGTGTTCATTAGTTATTCTTCATTTATTACTCGTTATTAATCACAAATAGGCCATTTACGAGGCCTTCAATATTGTTGTATCATTATCGACAGTCCCTTGTCAAGCTCTTAAGCTCGACCTCGAGGCCCAGTCCGACAGACCTTGAGACCAGACTCTCCACTGCTCGGTCTGCATAATCTCGCTACCCTTCGCTCTTATTTCATTTTTCCACTTCTCACCTAGCATCTACTTCCTAAACAACTAGTATTAAAATAGATCACGTATTTTTAGAACCACATAATCAAATATAATTATAATTACTACTTTCAAGGTAAACACATGTGTTAGGTATTCATGAATGAAATCACCCTACTTGTAGAATGACCAAGGTACCTCTCCACTCTAGCCTAGGAAATCCCGACATAGTTAAAGTCATAGTATTGGGGTTACAATCCAGGATAGCATGATACATGGAAAACCAATCCATATCAAGAATAACCTCAAAATCCACCATATACAACAATAAGCAATCAATCATGGTATCAAAACCATTAATAGTAACAATACAGGACCAGCACACTTTATCAACTACTATCGAATCCCCAATCGGTATAGAAACAGAACTAGGAATATCAAGAGAATCACAAGGCATACTCAAGTGCGATGAAAAATATGAATACTCATATGAATAAGTAGAACCCATATCAAACAATACCGAAGAATCTCTATAACAAACTAAGATAATATCAAAGATGACTGCATCAAACAACTCCGCCTCATGCCTACTAGGAAAAACATAGCAACATGCCTGGCCTCCCTCGGTCTATCCTCATCATCTAGGATGACCCCTAAATGGTTGGTATCCACCTCTAGATGGCTCGTCCGCACCTATGGCTGGTTGTCCCCTACCTCTAGCTGGTGGGTAGGTGGTGTAGTAACTGAAACTGGAATAATGGCCTAGCTATCCTACTGTGCTCCACCCGGTTATCTCGGTCAATGCCTCCTGTAATTCCCCATATCCAAACACTGAAAGAAATGCTTTAACCCCTCCCTCGGCCTGAGATGTAGCGGGATCTAATGTAATCAATCCAGCCTGAGCTAAGGTGTTGAACATGCTCATGAACCAGGCTAGAGTCTCATGGAGGTTGGTGTAGCGATAGGAACATCTGGTGCCTGCCCTCCAGCTGGAGCTGCTGGGGGCTCCTCTGTCGCAGCTCGTGCGGGTGCTTTAGCTGCACCGCATGGTTGTCCTCTACCCCGGACCCGGCCTCTAGTGGCTCTAGCAGGGGGCGCGGGTGCCTGGTCGTCAGATCTCCCAGTATGGGTCGTCACTATCTGTGAGAAAGAACAGAATAGAGAAGTTTAGAATCTAATGCCAATAACTCGACGACAAGGAAATCAAAAGAAATATGATTGTTCCTAACAATTCCATAGCCTTTCGAAGATGGGTATGGACATCTTCGTACCGATCCGCGAGGCTCTAATAAACCGACTTGTGACTCCGACTCCTATGAACCTAGAGCTCTAATATCAACTTGTCAAGACCTCGAATATTCCTCTGAAACATGTCGTGACGGCACCTAGTCTCTACGACTAGGTAAGCCTAACAATTTATAAAAATACCAATAACGGAACCAAAGTCTAACTTCTAAGTGCAATAGATACTAAATAATAAAAAATGATGCCGCTCGGCATGTACAATAACCAAACTCTAACTTACACAGCTTTCTCAAAATCCGGAATACCACGAGTCACAAGATACAGAAAAGAAATAACATCTCTATACACCACAATATAGTAAAAAACAAATACAAAAAGAGTTTGACACGGGGAAGAATAGAAGGGGACACCGAGGTCTGCGTATGCGAAAGATATACCTTGAAGTCTCCAACATCTGCCTCGAACTCAAGTACAATGCTGCTGATGACGAGCACCTGAATCTACATACAAAACAGGTGCATAAGAGTAGCATGAGTACACCACAATTGGTACCTAGTAAGTGTCGAGCCTAACCTCAGTCGAGTAGTGACGAGGTCAGGTCAGGCCCATTGGTATATAATAATAAAAGCAGGAGAATAAGCAGTATAATAAAAGACTAGAGTTCAACAAAGGAAAACAAAATGAAATAACAGAACAACACACGTAATAAACAACAGGGAATCTCCCGAGATACCGTATCGTAGTCCCAAAAGTAAATATGCTGGGAGAACTCCCGAGGTACTCGTAGTCTCAAAAGTAAATATACAGGGAGAACTCCCGAGGTACCACCTCGTAGTCTCAAAAGTAAATGTGCAAGGCGATCTCCCGGGATACCATCCCGTAGTCCCAAAGTAAATACACAACGCAATCAATTACAGTCAATAAGTACATCAAGAGAATCTACAATCTAGGTTAAGTACAAGTCGGGAAAAGAAGCAGGAATTCAATAGGCATGCCTCTAGGAGTTCAATTAAGCAATTAAGGCACGTAGACATGTTATTGTAGGCTAACAGGGTAACTACGCATTGTAGTATATTCAATTAAGGTGAAAGCAGGTAATTATTCAGTAAAAATCACGTTTTTCAACAAATAGCTTGTGTACGCACTCGTCACCTCGCGTATACGGCGCTCACATAGCAATATCAATACCTAATCCTAAGGGAATTTCTCCCACACAAGGTTATGCAAGACACTTACCTCGAACCAAGATCAATCAATCAATAGCAATGCTCTTCCCACGAATATCTGACTCTGAATGGCCCGAATCTAGACAAAACTAATTGCGTACTATAAATATAGCTATAAGAAACTAATCTAGTCAATGAAATCGTAGCTAAAGCGAGAAATTAGGAAATTGTCCCAAAAAGCCTCACGGGCCCACGTCTCAAAATCTGTTAAAAGTCATAAAATATGGACACCTATTCACTCACGAGTCTAACCATATAAGAATTACTTGAATCCAACCTCAAATTGTCTTCCAAAACTCGAAATTATAGCCTATGAAGTTTCCACCATTTCCCCCTAAATTTACAACTCAAATCCCTAATTAGAAGATGTAAATAGCACTAGATTCGTGAAATATAGCCCAATCCTAGTTAGAATCACTTACCCCAAAAATCTTCTCGAAGAAACCTCAAAAAATCGCCTCACACTGAGCTCTCAAAGTCCCAAAATCGAAATGGGAATCAAATCCTCGAATTTCCCCTTTTCTGCCCAGTAAACTCGCTTCTGCAAACCTTCAACCGCACCTGCGAGAATTACGGAATAGAGGTGCGAAGATGACTTAAATGGATGGGACCGCATCTGCGAGTAATGGGCTGCACCTGCGAGCCCGAACGTGCAGTTTGACTTCCTCATCTGCGACCCCCGCCCAGGCCGCCCATACCACTCCTGCGACCATCACTCCGCATCTGCGGATGCGCAGATAGGGCTCCCTTCTCGCACCTGTGCTCACAGACCTTCTTGACCAAAAGTGCACCTGCGCCCTTCACTCTACACGTGCAATTCCGCACCTGCGGTCTCTCCTACGCAGGAGCGAAAAACCAAAAACTAGAAATCCTCAGCAAGTGCCTAAGTCCAACATTTCATCCGTTAAGCATCTGAAACACACCTGAGGCCCCCGATACCTCAACCGAACATACCAACCAGTCCTAAAACAGAAAAACACCTCCCGACAAGACACATAAGCCGAAAAAACACGGGGAAAGCAGTGACAGGGGATCGGGGCTATAACTCTCAAAACAACCGATCGGGTCGTTACAAATGACCTCAGTGGGTCCCGTTAGGATAAGAATACAACCTATACATGGTTTCTAACATGGATCACAACTCATACTCTAGCACTTTGTAATTTCTTGGATAGAAACAAGATAACATAACTACGTTGTACCACATAATCAATCGAGTCATAATTCATACGGTGCATGTCCACACGCTCCTCACCTAGCATGTGCGTCACTTCATTGCCAACACATATCACGTATGTTAATGGATTCATACCCTCAACATCAAATTTAAAAGTGTTACTTACCTCGAACAACCCAAATCCAATATCGATCAAACCTAATAATACTCTAGAAATGCCATCATGCGTGTAACGACCTTCGAACGACACGAAACTAGCCAAAAGCGATTCAAGAACATCAAATAATGCCAAAGGAAACCAACCCAATCTATAAAAGTTAAATCTTTAATAAAAATCCCAAAAGTCAAACCTTGGCCCGCACCTCGGAACCCGACAAAATTTACAAAATCTAACAATCCATTAAATTATGAGTCCAACCATACTAGTTTTACTCAAATCCGATTCTGAATCGATGTTCAAAACTAAAAGATTTACTTTATGAAATGTTATAATAAAAAACCCCCGATTTCTCTTTTGAAAATCATCAATCAAATGCCAAAAAAGAAGATTGAATCACAGATAAGAATCAAGACCGAGTAGAAAACACTTACCTCATTCCATGTGGTAAACATTGCACCAAAAATCGCCTCAATCCGAGCTTCAGAGATCCAAATATGTTCAAATGGAAGAAACCCCCGAAAATAGAGTACTTATAAGCACGGGAAGAACTAATGAATCACAATACAGAAATACCATCACGATCGCGAAGAAGAAAAATACATTGTTCTAGAACTACTGTACGCGATCGCGGCACAAGCTTCGGGAACACGATACATAAAGCTGACAGAACTACATGAATGCGGGATTATCTTCGGGAACGCAAAGAAGGGACCATCGACTACCCAGCCCAGCCAAAACACTACGTGAACACGTAGATGAGGATGCGAATGCGAAGAAGACCAGCCCTAACTCTATGTGAACCTGTTCATCCTCACGCGAACATGAATAACAAATTCATGGAAAACCAAAAACATACTTTGCAATCGCGGTTGGACCTTTGCGATCGCAAAGAACACCAGAAGCAACAAGTAAAGTAGAAAACCAGCAATGCACAACCACTCGAAATGATCTGAACCACGTTCGAAACTCACCCGAGCCCTTTGGGACCCTGTACGAACATAACAACAAGTACCATAACATAGCATGACCTACTCGAGGCCTCAAATAACACATATCAGCATCGAAACGACAAATCTAACCTCAAATCAAGATAATGAACTTTTGAACTTTCAACTTCTAAAACTCGTGTTGAACCATATCAAGTCAATCCGGAATGGACTCAAATTTTACACACAAGTACCAAATAACATAAAGAATCTATTCCAATTCCATGAACAACAATCCAAGCCTGATATCGTCAAAGTCAACTACTGGTCAAACTTATGAACATTTTAAACCTTCAAATTGCCAATTTTTGCCAATTGGTGTTGAAACCTTCTATAAATACCCAAATGCAAATCCAGGAATGCGCCCAAGTCAAAAATAACCATTCGAACCTAACAGGACCATCAAAACTCTGATCTGGAGTGAAATACACAAAAGTCAAACTTGGTAAACTCTTCTAACTTAAAGTTTCATAGTTGAGAATCATTCTTATAAATAAATTCCGAATAACCTAAAAACCAAAACCGACGATTCATGAAAGTCATAATACATCATACGAAGCTACTCAAGACTTCAAATAGTTGAACGGAATACAAATGCTCAAAACGATCGGTCAGATCGTTACATAAAATTACAAAAATTTGCTTCTTTGAAGCCCAAGAGACCAAATAAACCTAGAAAGTGATCCATCCCATATGTGTTCTTTCTATAAACCATATACCAAATATAATCAGCATATGCATATCCTTCCAAGATAAAAGTACCACCAGACAATACGAAAAAATCATGTCTTGAGTACCTTTTAAATACCTAAAGATTCTCTTCACAACATTCAAATGCGACTCTTCGGGATTTGATTGGAACCTACCACAAAGTCCAATACTAAACATGACATTGGTCTACTTGCAGTCAGATACAAAAAAAGATTCAATCACACCCCTATAACTTTTCAACAACAGGAGAACTAGGTTAATCCATATCTGATCGAGTAGTTGTGGCTATAGGAGTATCAATTGTCTTTGCATTGTTTATTTTAAATACTTTGAGAAATTTCGTGATATATTTTTGTTAATGTATCATCCTCCCCTTGTTATTTTTCTTAAATTGAGGCCTAAGAAAGAAGTTTAGCTCACTCATCATACTCATCTCAAACTCATTTCTCATTAGTTTTGCAAAATTTTTGCACAAAGATTCATTAATAGCACAAAAAATAATATCATCAACATATACAGTCTTCATCAGAAATGAAGTGTTGTCAATTTTGCCTCTTATGAACTCATTGTCAAGAAGTGGACAATCTCTCATATTATGCCGTAGGTGCTTGCTTCAATCCATGTGACGCATTACCCGATTTATAAACATGATCAGGAAACTCAAGATTTTTAAAACTTGGAGGTTGACCCACAAACACTCCTTTATTCAGATACCCATTCAGAAATACACTTTTAATATCTATTTGATATAATTAAGCCTTATGTACAATACAAAGGCAATGAGCATCCGAATAGAATCTATTCTAGCAATTGGTGCAAATGTCTCATCATAGTCTATAACCTCTTCTTTATTGTAATCTTGTACTACCAATCTTTACTTATTCCTTGTGATAGTATATTGGTCATCTGATTTGTCCCTAAAAACCCACCCGGTTCCTGTGATTGTTCTGTCCTTAGGTCGATGTTCCATATGTTATACTTTATTTTTTTAAACTGAAGAAGTTTTTCTTACATAGCAACAATCCACTTAGTATTTTGAAGAGCTTCCTTAATGTTTTTAGGCTTAATCATGGATAGGTACGCAGAGAAGGTACAAAAGTTTCTTACTTCGAATCTCATCATGACTCTATAATCCACTGGAGTGAGTACATTTTCGAGTGTATGGGAACTTTTGTGCTTCCCGTTTCGCACTTGTATATCCCGTGCAACACACTTCCTTTTGATCAGTAGAAGAACCAGGTTGATTGCTACTAGTCATTCCAACATCAGCATGTTTGGTTCCCCTATCTATTGTGCATCATTCTCATCTTTAAGAGAACCGAGTTCTTGGGTTGCCTCTACTTGTATAGAAATGTTCTCAAGAATACCATGATCTAGTCCATCAGCATACGCTTGTGTGAGTCTCACCATTGACATCATTATTCTCTGAACCTTTCTCAGCCAAGTGATCAATTTATTAAAAATCATATCTACACTTTCTTCAACATACAAGATTACTTTTTATACCCTTTTTAAGCCTTACTATGTGAAGAATAACCAAGAAAGACACCCTTAATAGTATTTTTTTATACACTTTTTAAACCTTAATAGTATTTTTTTGTTTTTATTCACTTACCTCTAGGTCTTTGTAATTAGAATTGAGAGAGGTTATTCATTTATGAGTTGTTCCTTTTTCAAACATAGAAACTTGGATATGTATCAATTAATATTTTAGAAAATGAAACCCATTTTTCTATAGCACATATGAATATTTTCTTTAATCATGAAAATTTACCTCATTTTGGTCATCATACCTATTGAATCTAAGCTGTCCATTAAAGCAAGAATGTCTTTATTGTCTGAGTCAGAATCATCTTGCCATTAGGGACTGATCTTCGTCATCAGTGTTAGCATCACAATCATCACTAGAGGTATTTTTCTAAACATCCAGAGCCCTTTTCACAATCTTATATGCTCTCTTTTTTGTTTTTTTCAGATTTTTTCAAAAATCCAGTCCTTGTTCTCTCACTTTATCAAGATTAGTGTTTTTCCACTCAATATTCCACATTGGACAATTCCTGATGAAGTGATCGCGATTGTCACAATTGTAAAACTCATCAGTATTGTTCTGGAGCCTTAACTTTTGAGTTGTACCCTTATTCTTGAACTATCTTTTGGAACCACGTGTTAGTAGTACCATATTATGATCATCAGTTTTCAGTTTTTAGTGGTTTGAGAATCCGCTTCTTGTCTTTTCGAGACTCTGCCGATCACTGATCTTATGTTAGCCTTACTTTCGTAGGAGGTAGGCAGTACACTCAGAATCTTACTTATGATTTTGTTTGTAGGGATATTTTCTCATAGAGAGATTAACTCATTAGTAATCTGTGTGAACCTGGCATGCATGTCTTGGATAGTTTCTCCCTCCTTCATCTTAAAGAGTTCATACTATCTTGTGAGCATATTTATCTTAGACTGTTTGACCTCGTTCAGACATTCATGAGTAGTATGCAACACATCCTAAATCTACTTACGTCACAACCCGAATTCCAACTTCGGGGTTGTGATGACGTCTAACGTCTACTTGCTATGCAATCCAACATTAGATCACCAATTAACCATTTTAACAATTTAAAACAGAGTGATAACAGTTATAACGAGTAGTAACTCTATAATTCATAAGATAAACCCATAATACCACACGGTCTAGTCTAATCCCATAAATGCGGTGTCACTGATACATGAGTAACTAGAAGTCAAAAAGTACGATTTGAATGAAATGCAATTGTTCGAAATAAGATAAATAGTAAATATAGAAATATATAGGGACTTTAGGGACCACGAACGCTAGTAACTCTACCTCAAGTCTCCGCTGTAAATATGATCCAAGCATAAGTACCACAAAACACTGCTAGGACCAACACCAGTATCTGCACGAGAAGTGTAGAAGTGTAGAAGTGTAATACAATAGGTACAATATACTCCGTAATTGTCGAGCCTAACCCCGACGAGGTAGTAACAAGGCTATGACAATACACCTACTGAAATCTTGTACAAATATGCATAAAGAAACAAAATAACAATGAGGAAATTTAAAATATTAATCGGGGGAAGGAGGGGAGGGAACATGTAGAGATGGGATACGATAATAACGACAACTACAAAATCACCAAATAGCCTTTTTTCTAAATAAACAACAATGCATCTAATTAAATCTCCAATCCAGAAAACCAAGTAAAGCAATAAAATCAACAATGGCATGGCATCACCCTTCGTGCTTTTACTCTCGTCGTCACCATGTAATATCATAAATGAAATGGCACGACATCTCCCTTCATGATTTTACTCTCATAATCACCATATAATAATGATATGATAATCAAATGGCACGGCATCACGCGTCATGCTTTTACTCTCTTCCTATAATGATATGGTAAATGATATTAATCAATCAAGTGCACGACATCACCTTTCATGCTTTAATCCTCGCAATCTCTCAAATAAGTGATGTTTTATGCAAATAAGGCACGGAAACATCCTTCGTGCTTTTCACTCTTCCTCACCATGAAAAACACTAATCCTAAATAGCAATGCAAGGCGGGAAGCAAACTTTTACTTCAATCTTAGTGTTATGATAAACAAACTCAACTTTCAAAATCCCATCAACTTAAAAATAAACAATAAATATGAAAGCGAACAATTAAAGAAGTAATAATCTAACTAAGGCATGGAAAGTATAGTCAATGAAACAACATAATACAATAAGACAATTTCCACCCACATGATTTATCCAAATGACAACGCATTATATACTCGTCACCTTACATATAAGTCGTCCTCACACACAATTTCATGTAGCAAATAAACCAACAAGTCCTAATCCATCAAGTAAAAGTTAACCACGATACTTACCTCACTCCACAACCAAATTAATGCTCAACCACGAATTTTCGTTTAGAATTAGCCTCCAAACCAATCAAATCTAGCCAAATATAGTTTAAATAATTAAAAATAGCCTTTAGAAACTACCCATGAGTGAAAAAGATTCGATCTTTACTCAAATTGGAAAATGTCAAAAAAAGTCAACCACACAGCCGCTTGGTCAAAACTCGAGATTCTGACCAAAAAATAATTACATGTTCACCCCGAGCATGGTTATGTGATATGTTTCGAAATTCGACCTTAATTTGAGGTCTAAATCTTAATTTTATAAATCCTCAATTTATACCTAAATCCCAAACATCTACCATGGAAATCCTATATTTGATGTTAAAAGCTCATGAAAAGTAATAGAGGATTGAAAGAAAATATATTAAAGTTGGTTACTAGTAAATTTGGGACGAAATGGTTCTTAAAAATTGCTTCTAGAGTGTTTAGGGTTGAGAAATGGTGTAAAATGAGCTAAGTCCCGATTATCCCTTCTTTTACGCAACTGCAGGTATCGCATTTGCAAAGTCTTGTTAGCAAATACGATGCCCGCAAATCCGAACCATGATCGCAATTGCGATCACTATCACAACTCCTCAGATGTCGCATTTGCGACAAGTTTTCATTTGTGAACCACCACCTAATCGCAAATGTGGAACCCCATTTGCATTGCGAAGACTTCTCGCCCAGGGTCTAAGTCGCGAAAGCGGCAGATTTTTCACAAAAGCGGAAACTCTGGTTCGCATTTCCGATCAATACTTCGCATTTTGCGTAAGTGTGCCACCCCCAACCCATAATCGCATTTGCGAGTGCAACTTCGCAATTGCGAACATGTCCTCGCAATTGCAAGACCTGCAATCAACCACCAGTAACTGATGGACCCCTGCAACCTTCAAACCATCCAACGCAACTGTAGCACATCTAAAACTCATTCGAGCCCCTCGGGCTCCAAATCAAACATGCACACAAGTGTAATAACATCATATAAACTAGCTAGCTATCTCAAATCACTAAAATAACATCAAATAACAATAATTAATCATCGAAACTCAAGATTTCAACTTGAAAGTTCATTTTCACAATTTTTCACATAATTCGTCGAAATACGCTCAGGTAACCCCGAACCCCAATCAATTATTTTCAAATTTTTACGTAAAAACTTTCCGAAAAACAATATGGATCACGCATGCAATCAAAAAATATCAAATAAAGCTATTGGAGGCCTCAGAACACGGAAATAAAGGCTACAAAATGACCTATCGGCTCCTCATATTCTCCTTCTGTAAAAGAACCGTTCGTCCTTGAATTGACATAGGAAAGTACTTGGACTGGTAAAAATGTGGGGGTATCTACTCCACATATCGGACTCAGACTCCCACATAGCCTCCTCGATCGGCTGACCACTCCATTGCAATTTCATTCAAGGGAAACTCTTAGATCTCAATTGTCGAACCTACCGGGCTAGAATAGCCACCAGCTCTTCCTCATAGGCCAAGTTTTCATCAAGCTAAACCGTGCTGAAGTCTAGAACATGCTAATTATCCTCATGGTACTTCTGAACCGTGGAAACATGGAACACTGGATGTACTTATGCTTGGTTAGGAGGCAGAGCAAGCCTATAAGAAACCTTCCCAATTCTCACCAATATCTCAAATGACCCAATAAACCTCGGTCTGAACTTGCCTAGCTTCCCAAACGGCATCAGTCCCTTCATAGGCAACACTCAGATGAGAGATTTCTAATCCACCATAGAAGCTACATCTCGAACCTTCTTGGATGCATAACTCTCCTACCTGGACTGAGCTGTAAGAAGTCGCTCCTGAATCACCATAACCTTCTCCATAGCATCAAGGACCAAATTTGTGCCCAACAACCTAGCCTCACCGGGCTCAAACCAACCAATCGACGAACAACATCGCCTCCCATATAAGGCCTAATACGGTGCCATCTGAATACTCGATTAGTAACTGTTGTTGTAGGCGAACTCTACCAGAGGTAAGAACTAGTCCCATGAACCTCCGAAATCCATAACACAAACACATAACATGTCCTCCGAAATCTGAATAGTGCGCTCGGACTATCCGTCCGTCTAAGGATGAAACGATGCGCTCAGCTCGACTCGCGTGCCCAACTCATGTTGCACGACTCTCCAAAAATACGATGTGAAATGTGCGCCTCAGTCAGAAATGATAGGTATGGGCATGTCGTGCAAGCGGATAATCTTCTGGATGTAAATCTGAGCTAACCACTCTAAAGAATAGGAAGTCGCCACCAGAATAAAGTGTGGAGACTTAGTCAATCGATCCACAATAACCCAGATAGTGTCATACTTCCTCAAGGTTCATGGAAAGCACCACAAAATCCTTAATGATGTACTCTTACATCCATTCTGGTATCTCCAATCTCTGAGTCAGTTCGCCCGATTTATTTGATGTTCATACTTCACCTGTTCAATTCAAACACCGAGATACATAAGCAACAATGTCTTTATTCATTATTAGCCGCCAATAGTTTTGTTTCAAGTCAAGGTACATCTTCTTGACACCTGGTGTCAGGACCCAAAATCCATTAGGGTCCTGATGGTGTCGGACACCACTGTCAGGCAAGCCAACACTAAATAGCTAAATTAAATTCCTATTTTATTATTTTGAAATCGTTATTTTTTATTTCCTTATATAATAATCTATAAAATTTACTAAGTAAATAACGATGTTTTAATAATTCATTTAACAAATACATCCCAAAGTCATCCAAGAACCAGGTGTCACAAGTGCATGAGCAATTTCTAAGAAAAATCAAATGAAATACAATAACCGTCCAGAATACAAATGGGACAGTAAAGAAAGTACAACTCAATACTCTGAAGGAGACTCTACTAGCTGCGAGTCGTCTTGAGAGGTGAAACTCACCTAAGTCCCCATATCAACCATGCCATGGCGCAAGCAGGGACACTAGATATACATGTACCTGTGCAACAAAATGCACAACAAGTGTAGCATGAGTACGAAAATAACGTGTACCCAGTAAGTATCCCGCCTAACCTCGAAGAGGTAGTGACGAGAGGTCGACTTTGACACTTACTAGAGGTCAAATTAATATAATCAACTGTGATGTCAAACATGGATGTTATTATCAAATAACATATAACAACAGGAAAAGAGAACTTCTTCCATAATTTATAAATCCCAATTTCCATTATCTCGGCTAACAACACATATCTTAAGGCAATTTTAAACAGTTCAAGTCACATATGGTATCCAGCAAATATCATGCGCAGGAAATGCCGAGGGTCAAACGGCCCGAACCAACATCAATGTAAATTTTGCATTGCCGAAGGGTCGAACGGTGCGAACCATAGATGCATCTATTAACCTTCCGTGGCGTACGACCCTCTCCCATGAGAGTAGTGGAAGAAATCACCCCGCTCGCGGAATATAAATTGCGAAGCGATCACACATAATCATACACATTCAAACAGTCCACCCCGACTACATCGGGAAAACAAGTACCCAAGAAAATGGCAATTTCTCTTTTAATGGTCACGAAGATAGTATTTAAATATTTTCTAGAAATTCGTTTGCCAAGATTGTTAAGGTTTAAACATCTTTAAATTCATCAGTAAAGTTACAAGTACGGCAAATAAAACATGCTTTTGGGATCTAGACTACCCGGACATAAGCATAATAGTAGCTACGCACGAACTCTCGTCACCTCTACGTATGTAGCCCCCACACACAGTAGCACATATTTAATTATTCCACCTATGGGGAGAATTCCCTGTTACAAGGTTATAAAGGAGACTTACCTCGCCCCAAAGATTCATAACCGGCTTCCAAGCCCATCCGATGACTCAAATTGATGCACAACGCTCCAAAACTATCCAAATAATGGGCAACCCAATGAAAATATACTCTAATACTTATAACAATTCAATTTATATAAATTCCCAACTCCGCTCGAAAAGTCGATAAAATCACCCTCGACCCACGCGCCCGGATTTCCAAAATTTTTCAAAGATAAAGATTACCCATAACGTCACAAACTCAAATATACAATTCTCTCTCAATTTCATGCCCAAATTCGTGGTAACAATCCAAAAATACAAATTTCTAGGATTTTCTTCAAAACTCTTAAGTTTCCACTAATTTCCCATGAATTTTCATGTTAAAATATAGATATAATCCAAGTAATTAACTTGCAATAGGTGGGATTGACTTACCTCCAAGTTGCTAGGTGAATATCCCTCTCAAAAAGCTTCAAAAATCGCGCAAGAATGAAGAAATGAGCAAAAATGCTCAAACCCCCGATTTAAACACTCACTGCACAGCGATCTTCGCACCCGCGGCCAAATTTTTCGCGCCCGCGGTGCTTGGACAGCCCATGCCATTTCGCTTATGCGACTCATGCCCTGCTTCCACAAGCTCACACCTGCGGCTATCCAACCGCAGGTGCGATCACACCAGAAGCTGGGAGCTTCAGCTTAGGCTCTTCAAGTTCAAACTTAGTCCGAGCCTCGTCCGGTTAACATCTGAGGCCCCCGGAGCCCCACCCGAATATACCAACAAGTTCCAAAACATATTACGAACTTATTCAAGCCTTGAAATCACATCAAACAACATCGAAATCACGAATCGCAACTCGATTCAAGCTTAATGAACTTAGAACTTCAAACTTCAACATTCGATGCCGAAACCTTTCAAACCACGTCCGATTGACCCCAATATTGCACACAAGTCACATTCAACATTATGGACCTGCTCCAACTTTCGGAATCGGAATCTGACCCCGATATCAAAATTTCCACTTTCGGTCGGACTTCTTAAAACCTTTAAATTTCTAACTTTAGCCAAATGACTCCAAAATGACCTACGGACCTCCCAATTTACTTCCGATCGCGCTCCCAACCCCAGAATCACCATACAGATCTATTGACTCGGAATCCCAAACCGACATCAATATCACTGAAATGCACTTCAACCCAGACTTATGAAATTCTTCTAAAACGCTAACTTTCACAGTATGCGGCGAAAAGCTCCCGGGTCATCCAAAAATCGATCCGAACATACGCCCAAGTCCAAAATCATCATACTAACCTGCTAGAACCTTCAAATCCTGATTCTGAGGTCATTTACTCAAAAATCCAATCTTAGTCAATTCTTCCAACTTAAGGCTTCCGAAATGAGAATTTTCTTTCCAATTCGACTCCGGACTTCCCGAAATTCAATTCCAACCACACCTACAAGTCATAATACCTGAAATGAAGCTGCACATGGCCTCAAACCGCCAAAGGATGCATTAGATCTCAAAACGACCGGTCGGGTCGTTACATTCTCTCCCACTTAAACATACGTTCATCCTCGAACGTGCTAAGAATTGCTCTGGAGTTGCCTGAAATCACTGTTTAACACTTTGTGCACCTACCTGTGCCACCACCACTCAGTTGAGTACATTAGCTCAATCAAATCCAAAGATATCCTATTTTATCCATACAATAAGCTCAGAACCCAGTTCTAACAACTGAAATTCTCTGCCAGGACTGTTTCTAATATATGAACATCGAATCAATCACTACACAAGGTACCAGAACATGATTGAATGCCTTTGCTGAATTAGCACCATACACTGCATAATTCATCATCTAAACATAATGACACTTCCTGATCTTAATGGCCAAAACTCCACGAATCTGATGCTCCCAATGCACCTCATGACATATATATAGGTCCTGCTATAACGCTTACGGTACCACCACAACGGAGGAGATGTGAAGAAATTCATAATCAACTGCAGAGTTAACGAATCATTGAATCTCTCCTCTTGACTAGAATCATCACCTCATTATGAACCAAATAATGGTATTTGTTCTTTAATATACTTCACATAATCTTATCGCACTGATCACTGATCCAATAAATCTCGTCTCACCCAGAATGAACCGCTTAGGCAACAAGTCACCCCAGACGTGACTAACAGTCTCACATGATGCCACATTGCGCAAATAGGCCACAACTCGAACTCCATACATAAAGAAATGACTCAGGAAGGGACTACTCAACTCACGCAACTATTATGAACTTTCCTCAGAAAATAGGAAGCAAAACACACAAAATAGAATATAGAGAACCGTACTCAACATCACACTGTTGCGGCGTGCAATCCGATCCAAATAACATACCTGTGGCGGCGTGCCACCCGATCCAAATAACATACCCGTGGCGGCGTGCCACCCGATCCACACATAAAATTCACATAAGGGGATACATACCGAGCTAAATCTCTCATTACCACAAAATATCGAATATCGGTCACAAGCACGCTAAGTGCATAATACCATCCTGGGGAGACTGATAGAGCCATATGCTACAAAACTCAAGAACAACTGAGGTGCGATATATAATCTGAATCTCAAGAGCTATCCTTCTCACATAACATCATCACTACGTGGAATCTCAACACATAGGAAATTATCAAGTTGTTTCACATCTCACACGACACAACATAATATTACATGAAATGGACGAAGATGGAACAACATCTAATGTTCTAATACCCCTCCATGACAAGCGCTATACTGAAATGAACACATCTGACTCATATGGAGCCCATAATCATATTTAAATCCCTCCACATATCTCAAGCTGATTCTGATCACATCGAACTAGGCTAATAGTCTTACCTGGGTCCATAATAACCCACTTCTTCTCATAACGCGCAAGAAAAACCGTCATAGACGGAGCAAACTCCCATAATCCACAACCAAATGAACCGAGCGCCCTCCAGGCATAAACTCTCAAGCAAGCCATCTTACCACATCCTTCATACTTGGTTCAAACCTTCAATCAATTAAGTGACTACATGTCACACTCATACAATCTTCCCGTGGTCACGCTCCCACGACCTTCCACACAAGGTAACAAGTCTGCACATCCACACTACCGACCACACTAATGTTGTAAAGCAATTCAAGATTTCATAACCAGTATGTAAAGCCTCTTTCACAAAACACTGCTCTCAGGCGACGCTGAAGACATTACCAGCTTACTCTAAACATTCAAATCCCTTTCTTGCTCATTCGATCTCATGACATTCTTGCCCACACCGAGCCACAACCTTGATCCTTACTTCCAAATTTGATTCTGTTCACCGCACCTAACATGCCAATATGCAGTCGCACATGAATCTCGTCCTAACTCCTGAACCACTAATAGGGTAAACACTTCATCATATAGAAACCTTTTACTTAACTCATTCCAAGAGATCCACAACAACACGCGAATGAATCCTCATAACTATAGAATATGCAAGTCCTCAAGTAGTGGTGTAAACCACCATAACCCTTCCGGAATCCGCCTACGCATAACAGGCCAAAATGCTTGAATACTTCCAAATAAAATCAATTAAGACGGCCGACAAGCACTCGCACGCACCGTCACCAATCACATGCATAGCTTAATCACGCTGAAGGAACTGATCACTGCCATAAATATGCCATTTCAACCATGGCTAACCAATATATCTTCTTCTAATTTATCCTTGACTTGACTTAGAAATAATGACAACTCCAGTCAACATATAACAACTCAATTCTCACTCACCATGAGTGGCCTTGCATCACGAGACCATGCTGTCTCAAATCCCACGAACCATATCACACCCTCCTTGCGGGCAAGCTCACATCCTCACTGATACACCCATTTCTAAAATTCCTCTACGAATCCGAAGTCTGCAAGTCGGAAATATCATAGAACATTCCGAGCCTCTTATTAATAACCGCTGCACAAGCTTGATTCTTATCCATACTGCAGGCTTGAAATCTTAAGACACCGCATTCTAACCTTTGAATTTACTAGGACCGTTGCTGAGAGTCACCCACTCTGGCTTGGTCCCGAATACAATAAACTCCAAGGCTCTTCTAGCACATGAACAACCATCTTGATAAAGCACCCGACTAACTAACTTCCCTTGAAAATCACCTCTGTACGAAGCCTAGACCCTGAATCTCCCCAAAACCCAAACATGAGTCAATAAGGCCAACTATAGCACACCTTTATCAAATCATTTTTCTCAAATTACCACTTGTATTCTTTTCCCTTAGCTGAATAAACTCATTAATACACCGATAACCCGGAACCTCACAAATAGATAACCACGCAACCCAATCGTAGGCGGTGGGACTCTCCCATTTAGCTTGAAGCTATTATTAAACAGTCCTGGAACCCACCAAGATTCTTTATTCATTGATGACATGATCCTGCACAACCAACTCGTCAAACTCCTCGAAATCCTTCTGTTAGCATTTCATGAACACTCTGAATCTCTAGCATCATTTGCATACTCGGCCTCCTACCGGATAGCCGGTGAACCCTTCGTAGAAGCTTCGTCACCACGTGACCGCTAGCATGTTCACAGGAGATAACCCACCTATGAAAATCATATGCAGACATCTTCCAACGTCGCTGCACGGGGTACAATCACTACGACATCATTAACCCATCTTGAACCCGTGGTCATTCACTAACTATACTAGTCTGTCCACTCTTCATGGACACCAACTGAATGTGTGACAATATCTTCCAATTCAAAATTATGTCGCATCCTTCTTCATGTCAAACAACGCAGGGAGCGTTATGTATAATGAAAAATCTTGTCATATACGACGGAGACATAATACCGTTAGAAAACCACTCTCTAGTGGTGTTATCACAATTGACTATGTAAAGTCAAGATATAACGTGTCGGATCTACTTACAAAAGGCCTATCTAGAGAGGCAGTTGAAAGATCATCAAAGGGAATGAAGTTATGGCCTAGGACAAGTCATCATGGCGGTAACTCTACCTAGCATACTGGAGATCCCAAGAGCTACGTTCAAAGAGATCAACAAAGTTATGAATGACGGTTCAACATTGTCAAATAACTCAACCCATTCTCGTGATGAAGAC
>ML326905.1:0-39074 GCA_005239505.1 Nicotiana paniculata
TACTACACTTCTGCACATTTTTGTGTGCAGATCCAGGTTATTGTTGTTAGTAGTTGCACAGATAATTGCTTAGGAGACTCAAGGTAACCTGCTGTTGCGTTCACAGGCTTGGGAGTCACCTTCTTGTTTTACTTCTATTCAATTGTACTTGTTTATTCCTAGACAGTTGTATTTAGATTCTATAGAAAGATTTCGTAGAGCTTATGACTTGTATTTATCGGGTTTTGGGAAATTGTAAACTTTTTCAAGATGTCTATATCGAGACTGTTATAATTCCTTTATTATTGTTGTTGTTCAGTGAAAAAGTTAGGCTTACCTAGTCCCTCAGACTAGGTGGCATCACGATACCCAACAGAGGGAAATTTGGGTCATGACAACAAGTTACAATGCTCCAAAGTCTGCAATTATCAAATATTATGGCAGATTGAATGATATTGTTGAGTTAAACTACTATGAAGAATTTAAGGTTTTCTTATTTAAGTGTGATTGGGTGGATATAACCAACGGTAGAGGAGTTAAGGAAGACGACTTGGGTTTCACACTTGTGAACTTCTCACGCTTGACAGACTCTGGCGATCAAAAACGTCATGAGCCCTTTATTTTTGCAAAACAAGTTCAACAAGTAATATTTGTGCAAGATCCTCAAGGTCATGAATGGTTTGTCCCTAGGTTAATTAAACCTCGAGGAATTTTTGTCACGACCCAATTTCGGAGTTGTGATGGTGCCTATCATGGAACCAAGCAAGCCGCTCTTTTTAACTAAGCTAAATTCAATTTCTCGTAAAAATGCAATTTTAAACGAATTTATTGATAATACTAAGAATATGAAGTTTAAAAAAAATGTTTGAAAACTAAATTTAAACCTCCAACCCCGGATCCGGTGTCACTCAGCCATGAGCTACTATAACATAAAGCAAAAGAAAAGCATAAATGGACAACATTGTCTCAAAATAAAGAACAACAGGTAGAATAAGAAAGAGAAGACGAGGTCGCGATCGCCAGCTGCTACCTCGACAACTCCAATGAAAACTCTGACAGCTTCTCAATATCCACTACCGGGTCCCGGTGTAACTGGATCTGCACACGAGGTGCAGGGGGAACGTGAGTACACCAATTCAGAGGTAACGAACCCAAACTATGGGCTGAGAAGTAGTGACAGACAAAACCTCACAATTTTACAATAAAAAATATGCAGAATTTAGACTTGCTAAAAGTTTATCAGGATGAGTAAATATGCCAAGTATGCCAGTATACTCTACATGCCATCATAAAAATATATGTATTAAACTAGTGTGGATATGCACATAGTGCTCACAACTCTCCCACAGAAGTCTACTCAGTACTATATATGGCTCTCAGGCCCAGGGAAGTTCCATCCCATAATATGCATAAACACTGATGACCGTAGTCAATCTGTACTGAGGAAAAAGGCCAATCCTGCCCCACGGAGAAAGTCCATCTCCGGAATACAACACTCGTATAAGATCCATGCACAGGGATGATCCATCCCTCACATAACATCCACTTCGGACAAGATCCATCCCTCACATCAATGCGCTCACTGGGGTGTAACGACTCCGGAGGGGCCCTAGTGGCCCAAGCGCCATATCAAGCCAACGAAGGCATGATTTAATATCGCTGCGGTATGCAGTCCAATCTCATAACTGTCTCAATAACATGCTCTTGGCCTCACTCGGTCATTACTCTTTAGTCTCACTCACATGGATCACAGATGAATCCATCAGCCCGAAACAATGATAAGTATGCATATAATTAACAATACCGAGACTGAGATATGAAGTGATATGCTATAACGGGACTGAGTATATGAAATCAAATAACCACAAAAATGAGACATTAATATACGACCACTCGGGTCTCGGCATTTTCGGCATGAAGCCTAGCATTTATACTTAACATGATTTCTAGCAGGTTCACAATTACCACATTAACAGAAGTACATGTATCATCAGGGAATAATCACTAAGCGATGCCATGGAATAAGCCAGGCCACAAATACTCGTTGCACGCCCGCACGCCTGTCACTTGGCATGTGCTTCACCTCAACAATAGTCATAAATCATTTAGCTCGGGGTTTCGAACCCTCAGACCCAAGTTTGGAAACGTTACTTACCTCAAAACCGGCTAAAATACTATTCTGCAGTGCCTTTGCCTCTAAATCCGTCCTGTGAGTGCTCCAACTCTACCAAGTTCAAATTTTTATCATCAATTTATGCTTAAGGAATGAATTCCAATTGAAAAGTACCAATTTTAGCTCACAAACCGAAATTAGTCAAAAATCGACCCCCGAGCCCGCGTCTCGGAACCTGACAAATTATATACCAAAATGTTCTTCATCATCACACGAGTTTGTACATATAAAGAACACTAAAATCGGAGTTCGTTTGACCCCTCAAACGAATCCCTGAAGGTCTCATAATCTCAATCCCTAAACCCACCTTTTTCCACTGATTTTCATGAATTAAATGCTAAGATTGTGTTCTATAATCACCCATAAACGAGTTTTAATGATCAAAACACTTACTTCTATGAAGAACACTGATTTCCCTCTTCAAAAATCGCCCCAAAGCTCTCTGTCCGTACAAATAATGGTGATAAAAGGTCTAATGGTCGCGGAGGGTTTTAATTTATACTTTCTGCCCAGGGGTTTCTCACCTGCGGCCCATGTCTCACACCTGCGGGACTGCACATGCAGTCAAAACAACCGCACCTGCGACTTTTCATTAAACGGCCTAACTCCGCACCTGCGACTCACATTTTGTACCTGTGACTTCGCAGGTGCGGCCCACTATCCGCATCTGCCACCTCTTCCCTGGCTGGCCAAATCTAGTACCTACTGGGCCTCCTTCCGCTCCAGCGATGACCCATCCGCAGGTGCGGTTATACAAGCTCCAGCAACTTCAACAACAACACAAGCACTCCAAACTCCCCGTTAACCACTCAAAACCATCCTGAGCCCTTTGGGAACCCAACCAAACATACCAACACCTCATATATGATTGTTCAAACTTAGTTGCACTCCCGAAACACTAAAAATAACATCAAAACACCAAAATCACATCAAATTAAAGCCTAAGAACTTTGAAATTTCTAAAATCCTCCAACGATGCCAAAACTATCCAATACAACTCTGATTGACCTAAAATTTTGCAAACATATCAAAAATGACATTACTAACATGTTCCAACTTTCGGAATTCCATTCTGACCCTGGTAGCCTATTTTCCATTGCCGACCGGAAATCACCAAAAAATACCTTTCGTCAATTCAAGCCTAATTCTACACCGGTCCTCATCAAAATATTCTGAACACACTCCTAAGTCCCAAATCACCTAACGAAGCTATCCGAGCCATAAAATCTGCATTCNGATTTCAAGCCTACCAACTCTAACACATCGATAATAGTATAACCAACCTATGACAAGTAAATAACAGTAATAATAATGCAATTTATACGGGATGACCGACCGGGTCGTTATATTCTCGCCCTCTCAAACAAACGTTCATCCTCGAACGTGCCAAGGTCCAAAAGCCATCAATCGGCGAATAACCTTACCATGCACACACCCAGGGGCGACCCCACGTCACCCTACCCTGCATCGATCTAGTAACATAACACATTCGCATACCACTTTATCCAGCCTAATTCCTATGCCTTAGAACCCAAATTCCACGTCAGAACTCATCTACAAGATTAGAATCACACCTTCACACACCATATACACCCGAACCCAAATCACACGAATATGAAAGAACACAACTCATATGTCCAAACTCTACGGAGTCAAACAAATATGATTCGGTGGAAAACATCTACATCAAGTCATACCTAAAAGTATCATCATCTATCTGATAAAACTACGTCGAAACCGACCATACTCAGAAATGGCACATCCGCCCGGGTCTCCAGACCCCCAATAGGTACCACACACAACTGACATAGGTGGTCTGTAACAATAACATCACCCATAAGGGCGAGCACATGAACATATGTAACAAAAGATTCACAGGGCGTATCCAGAGAATGGGCTAAATTATGATGAACATATGAATATGAAAAACCGAAATCAATTAAAAACTTAAGCTTCTCGTGACAGACTGCAATACCTGGGATCACGGCATCACAAACCATCTCATCCGATCTGGCTGAAAATGCATAAAATCGGGCCTGATCACCACCGGATTGACCTCCCCCTCTTGGGTGACCCCTACCTTCCTGACCCCCACCTCTAGTTGCCTGGGCGGTCGGTGCATCTATTGAGTCTGAAACCGCGGGCTGACTCCTCTGCTAATAAGTACCTCTCGCAAGACGAGGACAAAACCTCTTAATATGGCCCACCTCTCCACACTCAAAGCAACCTCTCTCGGAGAATGGCACTGAGGGCTAAAGGAAACCCCTAGCACCAGTATAACCACTAGAAGAACCAGCATAGATGAACCCTAGATGGTAGGGAACTTAAATATGGTTGCACCTGATGTGAACTATGAGGATCGTGACCAACTGATCCACCACGATAACCTGAGCGACTTGGCTGAGCCTGCCTGAATGGACGACCTCTGCCGGGCTGAGGCTTCCCCCTGAAGGAACCCCACCAAAACTCCCAGATCCTTGAGACCTCTTGGCCTCCCTCTCGATCCGCTCCTGGCGACGAACCGACTCAATCTCCCTGGAAATATGAACCACCTCCTCGAAAGAAGCACCAGATATTCTCTCCCTAGTAAGAAAAATCTGAAGCTGATAAGTGAGGCCATCAACGAACCTCCTGATTCTCTACCTATCCGTGGGAACTAGCCAAATAGCATGACGGACCAACTTGGAGAATCTCATCTCAAACTGCATCAGGGTCATGTCCTCCTAGCGCAACTGCTCGAACTCCCTATGCAGCTCCTCCCTACGGGACTGCGGTATATACTTTTCCAGGAAAAGAATGGAGAACTAACGCCAGGTAAGGGGTGCTGCATTAGCAGGTCTATGCCTCTCATAGGCCTCCCACCAAGCGAGTGCAGCTCCTGCGAACTGGAAGGTAGTAAATGGAACCTCACTAGCCTCCAGTACCCCTGTTGTGCGAAGGATCCTCTAGCGCTTGTCCAAAAAGCCCTGGGCGTCCTCGTCTCAGTATCACTAAAAATCGGAGGCTAGAGTCTACTAAACCTCTCTAACCTACGCTGCTCGTCATCTGCCAAAGCTAGGACAAAAAAATCTTTGGCTGGGGCAACCGGCTGGACGGGAACTGTCCCAGGTGTCTGAAGCCTCTAAGTAACCTGCTCAGGTATCTGGGAAGCTGGAGTCTGAGTTCCTCCCCCGGCCTGAGAAGTAGTAGAAGTATTAGACACGGCGACGGCCTGTTCCAGGCTGGTGCACACCTTAAAAACCTGGGCTAGGGTCTCCTGAAGACCCGGAATCACAATGGGCACTGCTGGTGCCTGAGTCTCTCCCGCTGGGACCTCTACTGCGGGGATCTGATCATGAGCAGTGGGAGGGTCTACAGGAACTGCCCCGTTGCTAAGAGGGATACACCCCTCACTCTGCCACGACCTCAACCTCCAGATTGTCTTGTTGGTGTCTGATCACCACGATCGGTAGCACGAGTCCTCACCATCTGAGAGAGAATGAAAACAATAGAAGTTTAGTTCCAGAATCCAACAGAGTCGCATGACAGAATTCAAAAATGTGGGATTCTTCCTAAGGGTTTTGTAGCCTCTCGAAGATAAGTACAGACGTCTCCATACCGATCTGTAACTCTACTAAACCTGCTCGGTGAGACCTATAACCTAGCGCTCTGATTCCATCTTGTCACGACCCAATTTCAGAATCGTGATGGCGCCTGTCGTGGAACCAGGAAAGTTGCTCTTTTTAACTAAGCTAAATTCAATTTCTCGTAAAAAACAATTTTAAACGAATTTATTGATAATACTAAGAATCTGAAGTTTAAAAACAATGTTCGAAAACTAAATTTAAACCTCCAACCCCGGATCCGATGTCACTCAGTCATGAGCTACTATAACATAAAGCAAAAGAAAAGGAGAAATGGACAACATTGTCTCAAAGCAAAGAACAACAAGTAGAATAAGAAAGAGAAGACGAGGTCGCGATCGCCAGCTGCTACCTCGACAACTCCAATAAAAACTCTGACAGCTGATCAATATCCACTACCGGGTCTCGGTGTACCTGGATCTGCACACAAGGTGCAGGGGGTAACGTGAGTACACCAACTCAGAAGTAACAAACCCAAATTATCGACTGAGAAGTAGTGACGGACAAAACATCAAAATTTTACAATAAAGAATATACAGAATTTAGACTTGCTAACAGTTTATCAGGATGAGTAAATATGCCAAGTATGCCAGTATACTCTACATGCCATCATAAAAATATATGTATTAAACTAGTGTGGATATGCACATAGTGCTCACAACTCTCCCACAAAAGTCCACTCTGTACTATATATGGCTCTCAGGCCCAGGGAAGTTCCATCCCGGAATATGCATAAACACCGGTGACCGTAGTCACTCCGTACTGACGGCAAAGGCCAATCCAGCCCCACGAAGAAAGTCTATCCCCGGAATACAACACTCGGACAAGATCCATGCCCAAGGACGATCCATCCCTCACATAACATCCACTTCGGACAAGATCCATATTCAGGGAAGATCCATCCCTTACATCAATGTGCTCACTGGGAGTGTAAAGACTCTAGAGGGGCCCTAGTGGCCCAAGCGCCATATCAAGCCAACGAAGTCATGATTTAATATCGTTGTGGTATGCAGTCTAATCTCTTAATTGTCTTAATAACAGACTCTCGGCCTCACTCAGTCATTACTCTTCAGTCTCACTCACATGGATCACAGATGCATCCTTCAGCCCGAAACAATGATAAGTATGCATATAGTTAACAATACTAAGACTGAGATATGAAGTGATATGCTATTACGGGACTGAGTATATGAAATCAAATAATCACAAAATGAGACAGTAATATACGACCACTCGGGTCTCAGCATTTTCGGCGTGAAGCCTAGCATTTATAATTAACATAATTTATAACAGGTTCACAATTACCACATTAACAGAAGTACAGATATCATCAGGGAATAATCACTAAGCAGTGCCATGGGATAATCCAGGCCACAAATACTCGGTGCACGCCCGCACGCCCGTCACTTGGCATGTGCGTCACTTCAATAATAGTCATAAATCATTTAGCTCGGGGTTTCGAACCCTCATAACCAAGTTTGGAAATGTTACTTACCTCAAAACCGGCTAAACCGCAGTGACTTTGCCTCTAAATTCGGCATATGAGTGCTCCAAATCTACCAAGTTCAGATTTTTATCATCAATTTATGCTTAAGGAATGAATTCCAATTGAAAAGTACCAATTTTAGCTCAAAACCCGAAATTAGTCAAAACCCAACCCCCGGGACCACGTCTTGGAACCCGACAAATTTTATAGCAAAATGTTATTCATCATCCCACGAGTCCGTACATATAAAGAACACTAAAATCGGAGTTCGTTTGACCCCTCAAATCAATACCTAAAGGTCTCATAATATCAAGCCCTAAACCCACCTTTTTCCACAGATTTTTAAGAATTAAATGTTGAGATTGTGTTCTATAATCACCCATAAATGAGTTTTAATGATCAAAACACTTACCTCTATGAAGAACACTGATTTCCATCTTCAAAAATCACCCCCAAAGCTCTATGTCCGTACAAATAATGGTGTTTAAAGATCTAATGGTCGCAGAGAGTTTTAATTTATACTTTTTGCCCAGGGGTTCCGCACCTGCAACCCATATCTTGCACATGCGGTCAAAACAACACAAGCACTTCAAACTTAGTTGCACTCCTAAAACACTAAATATAACATCAAAACACCAAAATCACATCAAATTCAAGACTAAGAACTTTGAAATTTCTAAAATCCTCCTATGATGCCGAAACTATCCAAAACAACTCCGATTAACCTGAAATTTTGCAGACATATCAAAAATTACATTTTAAACCTGTTCCAACTTCCAGAATTCCATTCTGACCCTGATAGCCTATTTTCCATTGCCGACCGAAAATTACCAAAAACTAACTTTCACCAATTCAAGCCTAATTTTTACCGGTCCTCACCAAAATATTCTGAACACACTCCTAAGTCCCAAATCACCTAACGAAGCTATCTGAGCCATAAAATCCGCATTTTGGGGTCGTTTACCAGTAAGTGAACTCTCAGTTGACTTTTCCAACTTCAAGGCTATTTTTAAAGACTAAGCGACTAAACTCTCACTACAACCATTCCGATTTCAAACCTACCAACTCTAACACATCGATAATAGTATAACCAGCCTATGAGAAGTCAATAAAAGTAATAATAATACAATTTCTATGGGACGACCAACCGGGTCGTTATAATTATTGATATGGGAGAGGAAAGTAGTGAGCAGTTTGAGTCATCAATGCAGAGTGATGCCACTGACTTAGCTCTCTTAGAAAATGCTCGTATTTTTGAAGATGAGTATAATGATTGGGTAAGAAGTGAAGTCGATGGGATATTAATTTATAGGAACATACACTCTCAAGATTCTCCAAATGATGGGTGAAGCTATTGTTGAGGGAGGAAATGATATTGAAAATTAAAATGATGATTCTGAATAAAATAGGTGGTACTCATGAAATATTTTGTTTTAAGCATTATTTAAGAACTTCTAGGGATTTGTTTTTTTTAATTCAGAAATTTTAATAAATAAATCTTTTTCTTTCAATTTAAGTCATTTTATAAAAGATGCTTGTTAGTCATCTCTGTATTTTTCATGTTTGTATTGGCTGATGAAAGGGTGTTTGAGTGAATTAATTGTGATTTTTTTACTTATATTTTGTTGGTTGTAGCCTTGTATTCAAATATCGTAAGGTTTTATTACCATTGGACAATTATTTTTTCTGGTGCACCAATACCTCTTATCTCTAGAGCTATCTATCTCGCAAGGCTTTGTTTGTATGCACGAATCGCTACTTGTTTGTTTTTCACAGCTTGATATGAGGGTGATGGCTTCCTCGTGTTTTGCATATGATAATTTAATGCAGCTAGATAATTTTTTTATCTTGGAAAGGAACAATGCAAACTAGAGGTCGCAATCGACTGGTAATTGAACAAAATGATGATGAAAATGTGCGACATTACATTGAGAAATTGATGGACGGCCAAAACTACTTTAGAGCTCAACCATATATTGAGTAGTTGATGGGTGATCAGAACTACTCTGAAGCCCAAGCACATGATGGTCAATCTAATGAGTCGAATAGTTCTGCTGGTGGCAATGCGATTCAACATAATGATGATTTAGGTAACACTTTTTTAGTATTGCAGTTTTTGCTTTTGTAGTATAGATTACAGTACAACTCAAATAAAAGAGTCCCCTTAATATCAATTGCACATTTTCTTAATTTCTCCTGATATCATTTTATTAAGTGAAATTGCTTTAGTACAATTCTCTTCTGCCTGTTGAAAGCTGCAAGTGAAATTACTCAGTAAAAAAATAGACCATCAAGTAATGAAGAAATATTTCTACATGAGTTTTTATCATACCATTCCAATTATAAGTAAGAAGTTACCTCATGCAATAGTATGTGGCCTTATCATTCAATTTTACTGCTTCTTTTTAGTAGCTCATGGATTCGTTCCAATGTAACAACAATCGTTGTGAAATTGATTGTTTCTAGTGTGGCTTATTAGCAGTCTCTTCTTCTTTCGAGTTGTAACGACCCGACCGGTCGTTTTGCATTATCGGACCCCGTTCCCCTAAATGGAACTACCCTTAGTGATTTATTATGATTTATGACTTGTGGGAACTGGTGGTCCGGGATTCGGAGGTGTTTAGAGTGCTATAGGAACAATCGGTTCCTTAACGTTGGCTTTTAAGGTCAAGTTTGACTTCGATCAACATTTTAGGTAAACGACCTCGGAATCGAGTTTTGTCAATTCCGGTAGCTTCGTGTGATGATTTCAGACGTGGGCGTATATTCGGAATGGGTTTCTAGTGAACCGGGGGCATTTCGGCGCCTATTATTGAAATAAGAAGTTCCTTAGATTCATATTTTGGTTTGGGACGTGTTTTTGTGTTATCGAGGTCCGAACGGAATTATAAGACTGCGAATAGTTCTATTATGTTAATTATGACTTTCCTGCAAAATTTGTTGTCATTCCGAGTTGTATAGGGCGGTTTGGCGCGTGATTAGCAAAGTCTAGAAAACTTAAAGCTCTTAAGTTTGGTTCTTGGGGATTTGGAGGTGTGATTTTGAGTTTTAGCATTTTTTTGGGTGTTCCGAAGGCTCAAACGAGTCCGTATTATGATTTGGGGCTCGTTGGTATATTTGGACTAGGGATCGGGTGAGCCCATGTGCCTCTCGGGCACCCATCGGGGCTAAAAACCAGCAAAACATAGCTGCTGGTGCACCTGTTCTGGTGTGATCGCAGGTGCGGTTGCCCAGTCGCAGGTGCGGGACCGCAGCCCCAGTGGCCTGGCCAATTATTGCAGGTGTGGACAATATTCCGTAGGTGCGGGCCCAGGCCCCCCAGCCCATTTCCGCAGGTGCGGTCCTCGAGCCACAGGTGTGAAAACACTGTCCAGACAGAGTGTTTTTATACACGGACTTTAAAACTATTTTCTCATTTCCTTCTTCTTCCTTGGGCGATTTTCCACCATTATTGAGGGGCTATCAACCTGATCATTTGAGGTAAGTAAACTTTACTCAAGAATTAGCTTCATGCATGGATTTCCAGCTTAATTAGCTACATAAATTAGTGAAAAATCAAGAATTGGGTAGTAACATAGAGCTTATCATAATTTGAGAATTTACCCGCCATTTAGCTATGAAATCAAGTGGAAATCGTATATTTGTGATCCTTAGTCTATGGGTGAATGTTTCCTTTGAGAATTATTGAAATTCGAGCATGTGGGCTCGGGGTCGGATTTTAGAATTTCTTCAAGAATGGTGAATTTACTAAATGAGTAGGAGAATTTCCATACTTTGAGCATAAATTAATGAATTTGTATAACTTTTGGCTAGTCGAGTCCTTAGGTATAGAGTTCGGAGTTTCGGGCGCGTTCTCGGTCCGGGAAGTGAATTCGGCACGAGGTGAGTCTCCTTTCTAACCTTGTAAGAGGGAATTATCCCCATAGGTAATTATAAATGGTGGTTTTGTCCTTATTTACGGGGGGCTGCGTACGCACGAAGTAACAAGAGTCTGTGCGCATCTACTATTATGCTTTGTCGGGTAGTTTAGGACTCACAAGCATGCTTTATGTGTTGAATCTGTGATCATGTATATGGATTAAGTAGCCTAATGTCTTGAATCTCAAATATGAAGGCCTAAGGAGTCATGATTGAAGTTTATATCTCTAAAATTCTCACACTATTAGTATGTCCCCTACTAAATTATCTGGAAATCTCCTGCTAATCATGAATTGGAATTTAGATGGGAACCCGAGTCGCATGAATGATTTGTGAGCAGGATAGCCCTAATATTATATTAACCCGAGTCACAGGTTCGATTCGCGAGTGGGGGTGAACTTGGTATTATATTAACCGTGTCGCAGGTTCGATTCGCGAGCGGGGCAGATAGATGCATCTATGGTTCGGGTCGCTCGACCCTCGGCAGTGCACATTTACTTTTCACGTCGTAATAACCGTACGTTTATAGCCTACTATGTGTTTTGGTAAATTGTGAGAAGCGCTGTAATTGAAATTGTTATTTTCAAGAAAAGAAAGAAGGATAAATAACTGATATGCCATGGAAAAAGGATGACGTGAGGGTAATAGTGATTGTTATTTGATGCTCATTTCCTTATTACTTTTCATTACTGCTACTACTGGTTAGCCTGTACTCATTCCACATTGTCTAACCCTAGTAAGTATCACGTCGACCTCTCGTCACTACTTCTTCGAGGTTAGGCGGGATACTCACTGGGTACATATCTGTTTATGTACTCATACTACGCTTCTGTACTTAATTGTACAGGTTTTGAGGCTGGTGCATCTGGTTATCCTACCGGAGCTTGATATATATATCTTATGGACCTGACTCTACGGTGAGTTGTCTTCCTTGGCGATCCTCAGCTGGGATATGGAGTTATCTTTTGTTTATTTCTGTCTGCATCTTTCAGAGAGTACTACAGCATGTATCATCTTTTGTATATTCTGCTAGATTGCCTATTGACTTGTGACACTAGTTCCTGGCATGCACATAGTAGACTCTTATTTTGGGACTGTCTATATTGGATCATGATCATTTCGGTTGTATTTATTTAAATTGGTCAATGTTCTGCTTTTAATTAAACGACCTAAGTTTAAAACTTGATAAGTGTAAGGTTGGTATGTCAAATAAGGGTACCTCACTAGTAAACAACTGTTGGCTTGCCTGACTCCGGTGTTAGGTTCCATCACGACCTGTGTCGAATTTTGGGTCGTGACAACATGGTATCAGAGCACTTGATTCTGTAGGTCTCACAAGTCATAGGCAATCCTAATAGAGTCCTGCGGATCGATACAGAGACATCTGTATTTATCTTCAAGAGGCTATAGGGTGTTAGGAAACTTCTCTTTATTCATGATCTATCGTGCAATTGATGGTATACTAAATCTCATTCGTATATTATCTCACAGATGGTGAGGACGCGTATGTATGGTAGAAGCCGGGGAAGGGCACCGACTCGAGGTAGGGGACAAGGGCGTCGCAGAGCTGTTCCAGTTGCACCACCAGCGGATCCTCCTATAGAGGAGCAGGGGGAGGTGCCCTCAGTGGGTCCTGCTCTAGTGGACATCATGACGGCGCCAGGCTTCCAGGAGGTCATGGGCCGTATGTTGAGATTTATGGATACTATGTCCCAGGTTGGTTTATTTCCAGTGGATCCTGCCACATCTCAGGCAAGAGGGGGAGCCCAGACCCCTATTGCCCAGGACGTAGGCCAGACAGCCGCACTTTATCATACCCCAGGTACACTGCCTGTGGGTGGGGTTTAGCCTGTAGCAGCAACACCTGAGCCCAGACCAATTGTGGACGGAGATCCGTAGAAGTTATTGGACAGATGGACTCGATTGCATCCTCCGATCTTCGGGGGTGAGCGAGGAAAGGATGCCCAAGATTCCATTGACAGATGCAGGGACCGACTGCATAACATAAGGATATTGGAGTCTCATGAAGTGGACTTCGCTACCTTCTAGTTAGAGGGCAGATCTTTCAGATAGTGGCAATCATATATTCTCAGCAGGCCAGCAGGTTCTCCTCCTATCACTTGGGAGCAGTTCACTCAAATGTTCCTAGACAGATATATTCCACCCTCTAAGAGGGAAGAGCTGCGGTATCAGTTTGAGCGGCTGGAGCAGGGGTAGCTGTCAATGACACGAGGCCAGATTTTCAGAGTTATCTTGACATGCACTCATGATACTACCTTCCGATGCTGAGAGAGCGCGGAGATTTGTAGCCGGGTTGCATCCAGACATTAGGACCAGCATGTCCTGAAAGGTGGAGATGGGGACTCCTTATCAGTTAGTATTGGAGAATGCTCGTAGGATCGAGTGTTATCGGTCGAGGGTCAGGGAGTAGGTATAGCCGGATAAGAGAGCCATACATTGCGAGGATTTCAGAGGTGCCTCATCTAGGGGCAGGGGTCAGTTTGGTAGGGGTCAGCCCAGCTAGTCCCAATATTCAGCACCACCACCAACACCTCCTCGTGGTGCTCTAGTGAGGCCTTACTTCAGTGCCATTCCAAAGGGTTATCATCATCCCCAGTTATCCAGGGTTCTACGTCAAGGCAACAAGTTGTGCCTCTAGTGAGTGTTACGAGTGTGGGGATCTCGGCCACATCAGGAGGATTTATCCCAGGTTTCTGGTCAAGGCAGTGCAGCAAGGTTACCAGCCTATGAGTCCAGAACCAGCAGTTCGGCCACCTAGAGGTGGGGGACATGTCAGTAGGGGTCGTCCTAGAGGTGGAGGCCAGTTAGGGGGAGGTCAACCAACTCTTGTTCATTCTGGTGGGGATCTATCCTTCGATGCTCCAGCAAGATTCTATGCTTTTCCAGCCAGATCAGATGTAGTGGCCTCAAATGCTGTGATCACAGGTATTATTACAGTATGTGGTAGAGAGGCATCAGTGTTATTTGATCCGGATCCACTTATTCCTATGTTTCGGTCTTATTTGCTCATTTCCTGGATGTTCCTTGTGAATCCTTGGGTTCTCCTATATGTGTGTCCACTCTTGTGGGCGATTCTGTTGTATTAGATCGGGTTTGCCGGTCGTGTATGATCACATTCTGCAGGTTCGAGACTCGAGCGGATCTCTTATTTCTCGACATGGTTGATTTTGAGATCATTTTAGGCATGGATTGGCTATCTCCTTGTCATTCTGTGCTAGATTTCCATGCCAAGACAATTACTTTAGCCATACCAGAGTCTCCTAGGCTGGAGTGGAGAGGTTCCTCAGTTAGTGCAACCAGCCGGGTTATTTCATTCTTGAAGGCTCGACATATGGTCGAGAAGGGTTGCCTGGCCTATTTTGCTTATGTGCGGGACACCGCCGTCGAGTATCCAACGATTGATTCCATGCCAATTGTTCGAGAGTTTGCTGATGTATTTCCTTCGGATCTTCCGGGCATGCCTCCGGACCGTGATATTGACTTCTGCATTAATTTAGATCCATACACCCAGCCTATATCCATTCCTTCGTATCTTATGGATCTGAAAGAGTTGAAGGAGTTGAAGGAGCAGCTTGAGGAGTTGTTAGCTAAAGGATTCATCAGACCGAGTGTATCGCCGTGGGGTGCTCCAGTTCTGATGGTGAAAAAGAAGGATGGAACTATGCGGATGTGTATTGATTACCGCCAGTTGAACAAGGTTACCATTAAGAAAAAGTATCCCTTGCCGCGCATCGATGATTTGTTTGACTAGTTGTAGGGTGCTCGTGTTTTTTCTAAGATTGATTTGAGATCGGGGTATCATCAGTTGAGGATTCAGCCTTCAGATGTCCCGAAGACTACTTTTCGTACGAGGTATGGCCATTATAAGTTCCTGGTGATGTCTTTTGGCTTGACTAATTCCCCAGCAGCATTCATGGACTTGATGAATAGGGTGTTCAGGCCGTACATTGATTCCTTTTTCATTGTCTTCATTGATGACATTTTGATTTTCTCACATATCCTGGGGGAGCACGAGCAGCATTTGAGAGTTGTGCTCCAAACTTTGCGAGAACAGAAGTTATATGCTAAGTTCTCCAAGTGTGAGTTTTGGTTGGAATCCATGGAATTTTTGGGGCATGTGGTATCCGGAGAGGGTATCAAGGTTGATCCTCAGAAGATCGAGGCAGTTCAGAGTTGGTCGCGTCGTACTTCAACTACAGAGATCCGGAGCTTTTTGGGCCTAGCAGGCTATTATCGCCGATTTATGGAGGGGTTCTCTTCAATTGCAGCTCCATTGACTAGATTGACTCAAAAAAATGCCCCGTTCAGATGGTCTGACGAGTGTCAGGAGAGCTTTCAGAAGCTCAAGTCAGCATTGACCTCAACGCCAGTTCTAGTATTTCCTTCCGGTTCTGGGATGTACACGGTATATTGCGGTGCTCACGCGTTGGCTTGGGGTGTGTATTGATGCAGGAGGGGAGAGTTATTGCTTATGCTTCGCGCCAGCTGAAGGTTCATGAGAAGAATTACCATCTGCACGATTTCGAGTTGACGGCGATTGTTCGTGCTCTTAAGATTTGGAGGCACTACTTGTATGGAGTGTCCTGTGACGTTTATACAGACCACTGTAGCTTGAAGCACTTGTTCAAGCAGAAGGATCTTAATTTGAGGCAGCGCAGATGGATTGAGTTGTTGAAGGATTATGATATCACCATTCTTTATCACCCGGGCAAGGCTAATGTGGTGGCAGATGCTTTGAGCAGGCAGGCAGAGAGTATGGGTAGCTTGGCTTATATTGCAGCGGAGGAGAGACCTCTAGCCTTGGACATTGAGTCCTTGGCCAATCACCTGGTGAAATTAGATATTTCAGAGCCTCGTCGAGTTCTGGAACATGTGGTTGCTCAGTCTTCATTGTTGGGAGAGATTAAGGCCCGACAGTTTTATGATCCGTGCTTAGCAGATCTTCGGGAGACAGTGGTTCAGGGTAGGGCCAAGGAGATAACTATTGGCGATGATGGTGTTTTGAGACTTTAGGGCCGCTTATGTGTTCCTAATGTTGATGGCCTGAGGGAGAGGATTCTAGAAGAGGCACACAGTTATCGATATTCTACACATCCTGGTGCTACGAAGATGTGTCGTGATTTGAAGCAGCATTTCTGGTAGAGGCGAATGAAGGACATTGTGGAGTTTGTGACCAGGTGCCTTAATTGCCATCAGGTTAAGTATGAGCACCAGAGTCCAGGAGGCCTACTTCAGCAGATGCCCATTCCTGAGTGGAAATGGGAGCGCATTGCTATGGACTTCATGGTTGGGTTGCCTCGGACTTTGCGGAAGGTTGACGCGGTTTGGGTCATTGTCGATAGATTGACCAAATCGGCGCATTTCATCCCAGTGGCTACTACTTATACATTTGAGAGGTTGGCCCAGATCTACATTCGGGAGTTAGTCCGGTTGCATGGTGTGCCGGTGTCCATTATATCAGACCGAGGTCCTCAGTTCACCTCGCACTTCTGGAGAGCATTTCATAGTGAGATAGGCACCCAGATAGACCTCAGCACAACATTTCACCCTCAGACTGATGGTCAGTTGGAGCGTATAGTTCAGATATTGGAGGACATGCTCATGGCATATGTGATTGATTTCGGAGGTTAGTGGGACCAGTTCTTGTCTTTGGCCGAGTTTGCTTATAATAATAATTATCAGTCCAACATTGATAAGGCACCATTTGAGGCTTTGTATGGTCTTCGATGTCGTTCTCCTATTGGGTGGTTAGAGCCTGGCGAGGCTAAGTTATATAGCCCCGACCTGGTGAGGAATGCCTTGGATAAAGTGAAGTTGATTCAGGAGAGGCTCTGTACAGCACAGTCCAGACAGAAGAGTTACGTAAATCAGAGGGCGCGTGATGTATCCTTTATGGAGGGAGATAGTGTTCTATTGAAAGTCTCGCCTATGAAGGGTATTATGAGGTTTCGGAAGAAGGGCAAGTTGAGCCCGAGGTTTATAGGTCCATTCGAGGTGTTGAGGCTAGTTGGGGAGGTTGCTTATGAGCTGGCCTTGCCTCCTAGTTTATCAGGAGTTCACCTGATTTTTTATGTATCCATGCTCCGGAGGTACCACGCCGACTTCTCTCATGTGGTTGATTTCAGCACTATTCAGTTGGATGAGAGGTTGGGATACGAGGAAGAGCCAGTTGCTATCATTGATAGGCCGGACCTCTAGTTGAGGTCCAAGAGAGTTTCTGCCGTAAAGGTCCAGTAGAGGGGCCAACCAGTTGAGGAGGCGACCTGGGAGTCCGAGGAGGACATGCGGAGCAGATATCCACACATATTCAACACTTCAGGTGTGATTCTAGACTCGTTCAAGGACGAACGTTTGTTTAAGAGGTGGAGAATGTAACAACCCGACCGGTCGTTTTGCGTTATCGGACCCTGTTCCCCTAAATGAAACTACCCTTTAGTAGATTTTTATGATTTATGACTTGTGCGAACTGGTGGTCCGGGATTCAGAGATGTTTAGAGTGCTATAGGAACAATTGGTTCCTTAAGGTTGGCCTTTAAGGCCAAGTTTTACTTCAGTCAACATTTTGGGTAAATGACTTCGGAATTGAGTTTCGTCGGTTCCGGTAGCTTCGTGTGATGATTTTGGACCTGGGCGTATGTTCGGAATGGGTTTCTGATGACTCGGGGGCGTTTCAGCGCCTATTATTGAAATAAGAAGTTCCTTAAGTTCATATTTTGGTTTGGGATGTGGTTTTTGTGTTATCGAGGTCAAAATGGAATTCCGAGACTAGGAATAGTTCCGTTATGTTAATTATGACTTGCCTGCAAAATTTGGTGTCATTCCGAGTTGTATAGGTCGGTTCGGCGCGTGATTAGCGAAGTCTAGAAAACTTAAAGCTCTTAAGTTTGGTTCTTTGGGGTTTGGAGGTGTGTTTTTGAGTTTTAGCTTTATTTTGGGTGTTCCGAAGGCTCGAGCGAGTACGTATTATGATTTGGGACTCGTTGATATATTTGGACTAGGGCTCGGGTGGGCCCAGGTGCCTCCCGGGCACCCATCGGGGCTAAAAACCAGCAAAACATAGTTGCTGGTGCACCTGTTCTAGTGTGACCGCAGGTGCAGTTGCCAAGTTGCAGGTGCGGGACCGCTCCTGCGGTCCCCAGCATCGCAGGTGTGATTCCCCAGTGGTCTGGCCAATTGTCACAGATGCGAACAATATTCCGTACGAGACCGCAGGTGCGGTCCTCGAGCCGCAGGTGCGAAAACACTATCTAGACAGTGTGTTTTTATACACGGGTTTTAAACCCATTTTCTCATTTCCTTCTTCTTCCTTGGGCGATTTTCCACCATTATTGAGGGGCTATCGACCTGATCATTTAAGGTAAGTAAACTTTACTCAAGAATTAGCTTCATGCATCGATTTCTAGCTTAATTAACTACGTAAATTAGTGAAAACTCAAGAATTGGGTAGTAACATAGAGCTTGTGATAATTTGAGAATTTACCTGCCATTTAGCTATGAAATCAAGTGGAAATCATATATTTGTTATCCTTAGGCTATGAGTGAGTGTTTCCTTCGAGAATTATTGAAATCCAAGCATGTGGGTCCGTGGTCGAATTTTAGAATTTCTTCAAGAATGGTGAATTTACTAAATGAGTAGGAGAATTTCCATACTTTGAGCTTAAATTAATGAATTTGTATAACTTTTGGCTAGTTTCGAGTCCTTGTGTATAGAGTTCGGAGTTTCGGGCGCGTTCTTGGTGTGGGAAGTGAATTCTGCACGAGGTGAGTCTCCTTTCTAACCTCGTAAGAGGGAATTATCCCCATAAGTAATTGTAAATGGTGGTTTTGTCCTTATTTGCGCGGGGGGGGGGGGGGGGGGGGGGGGGGGGGGAGGGTGCGTACGCACTAAGTGAGGAGAGTCTGTGCGCAACTACTATTATGCTTTGTCGGGTAGTTTAGGACTCAGAAGCATGCTTTATGTGTTGAATCTGTGCTCTTGTATATGATTAAGTAGCCTAATGTCTTGAATCTCACATGTGAAGGCCTAAGGAGTCATGATTGAAGTTTATATCTCTAAAATTCTCACACTGTTAGTATGTCCCCTACCAAATTATCTGGAAATCTCCTGCTAATCATGAATTGGAATTTAGATGGGAACCCGAGTCGCATGGATGATTGGTGAGCAAGGTAGCCCTAATATTATATTAACCCGAGTCGCAGGTTCGATTCGCGAGCGGGGGTGGACTTGGTATTATATTAACTGTGTCGCAGGTTCGATTCGCGAGCGGGGCAGATAGATGCATCTATGGTTCGTGTCGTTCGACCCTCGGCAGTGCACATTTACTTTTCACGTCGTAATGACTGTACGTTTATAGCCTGTTATGTGTTTTGATAAATAGTGAGAAGCCCTGTAATTGAAATTGTTATTTTCATGAAAATAAAGAAGGATAAATAATTGATATGCCATGGAAAAAGGATGGCATGAGGGTAATAGTGATTGTTATTTGATGCTTATTTCCTTATTACTTTTCATTAATGCTACTACTGGTTAGCATGTACTCATTCCACATTGTCTGACCCTAATAAGTATATGTCGACCTCTCGTCACTACTTCTTCGAGGTTAGGCGGGATACTCACTAGGTACATATCTGTTTATGTACTCATAATATGCTTCTGTACTTAATTGTGCAGGTTTTGAGGCTGGTGCATTTGGTTATCCGACAGAAGCTTGATATATATATCTTCTGGACCTGACTCCACGGTGAGCTGTCTTCCTTGGCGATCCTCAGTTGGGCTATGGAATTATCTTTCGCTTATTTCTGTCTACATCTTTGTGACAGTAGAACATGTATCATCTTTTGTATATTCTGCTAGATTGCCTATTGACTTGTGACACTAGTTCCTGGCATGCACATAGTAGACTCCTATTTTGGGACTGTATATATTGGATCACGATCATTTCGGTTGTATTTATTTAAATTGGTCAATATTTCCGCTTTTAATTAAATGACCTAAGTTTAAAAACTTGATAAGTGTGGGGTTGATAAGTGTGGGACTGTATATATTGGATCACGATCATTTCGGTTGTATTTATTTAAATTGGTCAATATTTCCGCTTTTAATTAAATGACCTAAGTTTAAAAACTTGATAAGTGTGGGGTTGATATGTCAAATAAGGATAACCTCACTAGTAAAGAACTGTTGGCTTGCCTGACTCCGGTGTTAGGTGCCATCACGACCTGTGTCGTATTTTGGGTCGTGACACGATTAGAGAGATCCGACCAAAGTAAAAGTTAATATTTTTAAGTGCTCCACATGCTGCTCATCAGAGAGAATATTAAGACTTAAAATACTGCAATCCCACAGGGTACACCATATATATAGTTTTATTGACCTTAGAAATAGTCATTACATTCATCACATAGTAATCACATTAAGAAGTTGTTTGGAACTCATTTTTTGCTGATTTTTTTTTTCCAAGGCTAAGTGGTAATGCGAGATCCTCTTGTTGGTGTTTCTAGATAGACCATTACATTACAAGAATTCATCCTCATGTGTCGAGGGAAAGGGAGAGATCACTACTTTTCCTCTGGCTCTTCCAGTTTCTAAGTACCTAAATGCCTCGATAACTTCATAGAAGTGAAATGGACTTGCATGATCAATTGTTGCCTTTAGCTTTCCCTTCTCTAAATATGGTTCAATCTTCTCAAGAACTTCTCCACATATTGTCAAGTTTGAATGCACTGTTCTAGGATTTGAAGGAGGCCATGTTATGTCAATTGTTGTTGCTTCTTCTTTGGCCACCACATAGGAATTCTTGGAGTCACCTAACAACAAATTTACAATTTTGATGAGAAAAACTGCACATAGAAAAAATATTAGTAGAAGATGGTTTAAAATGACAAAAAAAAATGAACAAAAGTTACCTGTTATGTCATAGACAAGGTCATATTTTTCCTTAATGTATTCATAGCTAGTTTGTGTATAATCAAAAACCTTGTCAGCTCCCAAACTTTTGACAAACTCCACTTTGGTAGTACATTGTTGATTTCAGTAATATGATTTTTCTTGATTCTCAAACTATGTGTTTTTATAGAACTTAACTATTTAGCTGCTCTACTTTTAGCATACCTTTAGTTTTAGAAATCAATTGGAAGTGAGTTACTTATGTGTTCCCTTGGACACCAGAGGCTTATAGCACACCATTCAAGCATTATAATTGATCTTTCTTCTGTATATGAGCAGTTCTAATACTGAATGTGGTAATTCAAGCACTGTAATTGTAGTTCACTTTCTTAAGCTGAGGAAATACTGAGCTCAATTGGTAGTTTCAACATCTATGTAGCTTGAGCCTCAAGACACTATGCCTGTCCACAAATTTTAGAAAGAAATGACACGTGTAGTATGTTTGATTCTCATGCAGCATTATCAATAATAGTGTCTTTGTTGATGATGGTATTGCTAACTCAGATGTTATTACGGAGTTGTTGCTGTTCACAGAAAATGTAATCTATTAATTGCTGAACTGCTCATATTACTGAAGTCATATTACTGAAATCAACAATCATATTTTGGTGAAATTTTGAATGTTTCCATAAACCTCATCACCTATTTCTTTTTCTTTCGTAGATGCATTAACAATGAAGTTGTCACTTCTATAATTCACACTTTTAGTGGTGAAATTGTCACATTCTGCTTTAATGAAGTGTGAGGCTAACCAAGTTTGTACGAAAAATAATTTTGGCAGGTGCATGGTTGTTATTTCGTAATCTATGGAAATTGAACATTGCTGTTTTTTAGGTTATTCTGACATTTACAGTAATATTCATGATTTACTAGTCTCTTTCGGTAGCGTAATTCTAACGTAGATTTGACTGTGGATTCTTTAAATCACCGGATGATTCGGATATTTTTCATTCTAGGTAATTCAGAAGCAAAAAAGGTTCGTGGGCCTACTTTACTAAAAGATATTTGGAAATTTTCGCAGGAGAAGACAATTGATGTACCGTTCAGTAATCGTAACCAGCTATTGGGAAAGAGGGTCGAAAGCTTGCTGACTTTCTAGGAATTATTGTCAGAACTCCAGAACTAACATCTCTACATGTAGATGATTGGAGAAATTTTGACAAGGAAGAAAAGAAGAAATTGGTGGATTTTGTGAGAGTATGAAGTAGTTATTATCATTATTATTATGTGAAAAAGCTCAATCTTTTATACATGATGCTATTTTTTAAATGTTGACTTTTATTTTTTCAGAAGAAGTTCTCTATCCCAAAATATGGAGAAGCATGGATCTTAAAGTCACTAGAAAGAAATGGAAAGACTACAAGTGTGATTTAAAGGCTGAGTATGCGCAAAAAATATAAGACTAAAGACGCTTTGCTAAAAAATAGACCGAGTCGCATACCGAGGGATCAATGGAGTGATCTTGTCTCTTATTGGCTTTCTGATAAAGCTAAGGTATCAACCTTGAAAACACTCCTAGTCTGCTTATTTTTATAGCGTTTTGAATTTAGTTATGCTCAATTTTTTTTTTTTGTAATTTATAAGATGTCATTTTAATATTTCAAGGACAGAGATGTACACAAGCAAATAGAAACAATAGGGCCAAGCAAACGAGACCTCACACAGGAGGATCCAAAAGTATTGCTACCTTGATGAATGAGAAGGTAAACTTGTGAAAATGTACAAACAATAATATTTTTTTTAAAAAATTGTCACGCATATCTGACATTATTTTTATTATATTAGGCTGTAAATGGGATAGAGCCTGCACGAGCAGAAATTTTCATATTAACTCATACAAAACGTAAGGTTGGTGGACTGAGAAACCTCCTTATAGTGTTGCTTGGGAAGGCGATGTATATTCTCATGTTTTGGGAAATGAAAAAAATTGGGTATATTCATGGTTTAGGACTTGGTCCAACTCCTTCTATTCTATGGATAGTAGGTCTTCCTTCGGAAATATTATTGCAGAGGATTCGTCTAATGAGGTTATGTTGGACTTTAAGTCATTGGGCTTTAAAGACTATAAGTGTGAATTGGGAAATGGTGGGAAATAAAATAGAGGAAAATGGAAAATTTGAATCAAGTGAGCTTTGTCATTTATGACAAATGAACTTTGCCCCTCATTGGTGAGGGACAACTACACTTGTGTGTATAAATATAGGATCACTTCTTAGAGCTTTTAAAGGAGTTGAAGAGAATGAAGCCTAGTGTCGTCGTCGTTGCTCGGCTCGGCTTCAGCTTTGGATTTGGATTTGACAAATGATCGATCGATGAGATTAATTTTTCAACAAAGTTTATTTAATTAATTATTTAAGAATTAATTAAGTGTCAGTCAGTTCATTAACGGAATTAACTGGAATATATAATCCAAAAAGTTGAACGTTGTTTTTCCCTTCTGTTCACATTATGAACAAACATCACACCTCTTCCGACAATTGCCTATAAATTTCGAGGCATGGCTTCCTTTTCACACACTCGAAAAATACTGAACTTCCTTCTGGAAATCCTGCATTCTACTTCGTAGTTTCTTTCTCAAATTCGTAAGTGTGAGTTTGCTCCGTTCTTTGAGTTCGTTGGTATCCTGCAGTTTGTATTGCCTCTGTTGCAGGAAGGTTTATTTCGTTTCATCCTGAGAGGATTTACTCCATTATCTTGGAAATTTGTGAGGGGGTTAAAATTCCTTAAGGACGCATAAGGAAATTGTAGACTCGGAATATTTCTTATCGTTTATGGCTTTTCAGTTTTTTCTAACAGTTTTCTAATTTTTGTTTTAATACAGTAGCGATAACAGGTTATACAAAGGCTAGAACGGGAGATAATCGAGCTAAAGGAGAAACAAAATTGAGAAATGAATTTGATGAAAGAAAATCAGGATAAGATGCAATTAGAATTACTCCAAATGAAACAACTCATGCGCAAATATGCTCCTGCTATATCTATTCCTCAAAATAGCAATGGTACTTCAGCTGCTGAACAGGTACTTGATTTCATAAGCTTTAAATATTTTTCATGAAATTTTAATCATATAAAAATATTGTTACCTAAAGTGTTAACATTTATTATTTCCATGTACAGTGGACATGAACGAGTACCACAAATATCAAGGATACCTAGTGTTGCTGAAAATACTCAACATTCTCATGGTACTACTCATCTTTATTCTTTGGCGCTACTGTTTGAGTTTTCTACTGTTTGACTTTTCCTCCTTCGATTTTTGTTAATTTATTCTTGTATTTCGGCTTATCTTAGATGCTTCTTGCTTTTATATTTTTTCTTTTTACTTTGTTGTTGATGTAGTGAGGTTGTGATAGTAGTAAATAATTTTAAAAATAATAGTTTTTCTGATAGTGATTATATGTCTAATATTATTATATCCTTCTTATATACCCACATAGTGAAAAAATTATTTATTTATTCTTTTAAATGGACATCATTTATGTATTTAAATCTATTCATATTTGCTTGCTTGAATTCTTGGGATGGTTGACAAACATATGGCCTTAAACCTGAAAGTCAATCATAACTTCACCCATTTACAACAAGCAACACCCATAACTCTAGCACTAGAGATGGGAACAATTGCACAAGAGCTACGTACATATGCAAAGACTGAGATGTCGACATAGGGTGTAAATTTAAGAAGTGTGATAATTCCTAATGAGCTTTCCTTTCTATTGCTAGTGATGGGATGAATGGCTTTAAGAAGCAAGCAGGTGTCATCTCTTCAAGTGGTTTAAGAAGATCTTCATTTTTTCCTCTTGCCATGTCTTGTGTTGCATTACAATAACATATGTTTGGTTTGTTACTTTCTATGACACCTTATCCATTGCTTCTGTCCAAGCAAAAGTTTGTAAACTTCTTGGCAATCTTCTGTCGTTGGAATTATAAATAGATGGTATCTAACTTCTGATCGTTATACTAACATTGCATACTCTATTTTGAATCTTGTGCCTCTAGCCCTTGGCGATTTTAGTTATTAAAATAAATATGAAAATGGTTTGTCCACCCTCTTAAGGTTTCATTGGAAAATGTTTACAATGGGAAATCAAAGAAGCTTTCACTATCTCGTAATGTTTTGTGCGCAAAATGCAAGGGTAAAGAGTCTAAGTTAGATGCTTCAATGAAGTGTTCTGGTTGTCAAGGTTCTGGGATGAAAATTTCTATTAGACAGCTTGGTCTATCCATGATCCAGCAGATGCAACACCCTTGCAATGAGTGTAAGGGTACTGGTGAGACAATTAATGACAAATATAGGTGACCACAGTGTAAGGGAAAGAAGGTTGTGCAGGAGAAGAAGGTGTTGGAAGTTCACGTGGAGAAGGGTATGCAGAATGCGCAGAAGATAACATTCTCAGGCGAGGCAGATGAAGCGCCGGACACTTACTGGAGACATAGTTTTTATCTTGCAACAGAAGGAATATCCTAAGTTCAAGAGAAAGGGAGATGATCTTTTTATTGAGCACGCATTGACCTTGACCGAGGCCCTATTTGGTTTCCAGTTCATCTTGACTCACCCCTCAAAGAATGAAACTTTCTTTCATTATTTGTACATCCATTTTGCTTGCCTATTACTCAATCTAGTTGTTTCTTCTTATAAACATTAGGTGAGCTGAGTTGAGTGAAAAAGAATCTGATGTGATCTAGTCTTCAAGATATATTTTCACATTATATTTTATCTTTTGGCGTAGTTAATTTGTAATTTCAGGTCATACATTCTGATGTTCGATATGTTAGTGGGTGGAAGATTTCAATATGATGAAAAGTTGCAAAAATTATTTGAAAACTATCATTTGTCAGGATTACTTTTAATGATATTAACTATTTACTTCAGACAATATAAGTTTATTTTTAAAGTTATTACGATATTAATTTTTTTGATTAGTACTTACTTTTGTTTGTTAAGATTTAATGAGATATGTTATTTTTTTAATTAATATTAATATATTTTATTGTTTGGATCATATTTTTGACAAATGTCATAATTATTATTAATGGTGGCTAAACTATTGCTATTACAGCTTGTGACTTTTGGTGCTAATTTAACTAGATATACTGGCTATAGAAATTAACGATAAAAAGAAATATTAAGATATTTTCACAAGGGATATTGTAGCCATCATAATTGTTGTTAAAAATATTGACTTTTATTGGAAATTTAGTTGAATATATCAGCCATGAAATGGACGCTAAAAGAGAAAATTAAGATGTTTTCATAAGGGATATTATAGTCATTCTAATTGCCACAATACAATTGCCGTTAAATATACGAACTTTTAGCGACAATTATTTTAACTTTAGCGGCTATATAAATGGACGCTAAAGGAACATAATTAGTTGTTTGGGATTAGGTTTAGCAACTATCATAATTGCCGTAAATAATTGCCGTTAAAGAGTTTTTAGCGGCAATAATTTATGTCGTTTACCAGCGTTTTGTAACAATTGCCGCTAAAGGCTTTACTGTATTGGTAAAAAAGAGTCTCACACGTAAGCCAACTTTTGACAACTCAGCCAGTCACGCAGACACAGGAAAACGCGACAGCTGGACGTGACTCCTTGAAGAGATACGGTACAAAGAGGCACGGTTCAGTAAACCCACGAACTTATCTGCCACGGGAAACTCAACTTGATCAAAACGAGTGAGAGACACGGTCAGAATGAATCTAGACAAAGCTACGAGCAGATTCAGGGACCCACAATTGATTACTCGAACGTTATGTAACTGAACCCCAATTACCGTTATCCTTTGTAACGCCTCATTAATGTCATAATTAGTCATTAATGAGTAATCATAGCAAGGGTCATGCATTATAAGAATCTCCTATATAAGGGAGGGGAATACAACTTGTAAAGGCATCTGATTCTCGAATATAATCAACCTCTATCTTTTATTTCTGCAATATTGTCTATTATTTATTTTTCCCATTATCTTGATTATCAGTAACCCGTATTCATCTTAAAAATAGGCTTTAGTCAAAGGATCTAATTCTTTGGTTAAACAAATTGGTTCTGTTACCGGGAATCTGATAATCTTTGTTTACTTTCCAAGAGATATCCTTTGAATTATGTCAAACTCCAACGACAACAACCAGCAAGGATGTGGAACGCAGTTCCATCGCCTTCAGGAAATCCACGTGGTTCGAGGGAACAATCCCCAAAAAGATCCAATAACAACAATGGTAATAATGATCAAACTATCGAACAAGATCGTGTAAAGCAAATGATTGCAGAATATGTGAACCAAGCTTTGCAAGAATTTGCGAGAGGATTACCGGCCGCGTTGCCTATACCGCCGAAGCCACCTCCCAATAACACCATCACCATAGAAAATCCTCAATCTGGGTTGGCAAACTCAGGAAGAGGAGATACTCCTAATGAATCTCTCGAAACGAGACCAGGTATATCTAATAACTCAGAATTACAAAATTTACTGCTAACCATGCAGAAATAGATGAAGGAGCACAACGATCGCATCGAACAAATTCCTGGTGTACCACATGTCATCAAAGGCATCGACGTTGATAGATATTCTCAACAACCTTGGAAGCCGAGTGCAACACCTTTGCCTATACCCAAGAAGTTTAAAATGCCTGACGTTCCCAAATATGATGGAAAACATGACCCACGCGACCATGTGACTGCTTTCACTACCGGGATAAAAGCCAACGACTTAACGAAACAAGAGATCAAATCATTCCTTGTCAAAAAATTTGAGGAAACACTTACCAAAGGGGCTCTAACCTGGTATTCTATTCTCCCTGAAAATTCTATTGACTCTTTTGTTGAGCTTGCAGATTTATTTATAAAAGCACACTCTGGTGCACAAAAAGTTTAGAAGATAATGGAAGACAAATTCAAAATAAAACAAGGAGACACGGAACTACTCCGTGAGTTTGTAGACTGGTTTCAACGAGAAAGAATGCAGTTCCCCAGGGTGCCTGATAATTGGGCAGCCATGGCATTTGCAAGCAACTTGAACGATAAAAGCTTAGAAGCCACCAGGCGACTTAAGGAGAATCTAAGAGAATTCCCCGCCACAACATGGAACGATGTATATAACAGGTACAATACTAAACTCAAAATAGAAGAAGATATCATTTCTCGTTCGATTATTTATTTGCTTAAAGACTAGTGCCCTCTTAGCGTAGTAAAATGTAGAGCCTTTTAGCGTAGTAAAATATAGAGCCTTTTAGCATAGAATCCTTGTAGTTTAAGTATCTCTTATATTGATAGATTAAACACAAACTCTGTCCAATTTACAAAAACTAATTATTTAATTTATAAAATAAACACACGAAATTATGAAAATATTAAAATTGACACACATAAGAATTCAGGATAGTTTGGTGCTACTGGGCCTCAAATATCGAGCCCGAAACTCATATGTATATACTTTGTCCAATTAAATAATTAAAAATATTGACACACATAAGAATTCAAGATAGCTTGGTGCTATTGGGACTCAAATATCGATCCTGGAACCCATAGATATGTACTATGTCCAATTAAATATGATATAAAATAATTATTTAATTTACAGATCAAACATACAAAATTACAAAAATAATAAAATTGACATACAAGAAATCAGGATAGATTGGTGCTACTAGGCCTCAAATATCGAGCCTGGAACCCATAGATATATACTTTGTCCAATTAAATATGATAAAAAATAATTATTTAATTTACAGATCAAACATACAATTAATATTGTTTAATTTACAGTAGACGACATGGACATGCCGCCTATGTATCCCGGACCTGTCTCCGATGCACTATTAGTGTTACAGGGCGATTATAGGTCCGCCTACGTATGGGAGGGAGAGCTACTGGCCCAGACTCTCCACGCTAGGAGAGTGGATGACTTGTGGGATTTTATGAAGGACAAAGTTCTCCTTCCCCGTGTAGTCCAGCGCTTGCGGGATACGGGCTTCTACAGGATATTTGAGATCGGGCGGCTGTAGCTCGACTGGTCTTTGATCACGGCCCTGATAGAGCGGTGGCGACCGGAGACGCACACTTTCTACCTGCCCATTGGCGAGGCCACCATCACGCTGCAGGACGTGGAGGTATTATATGGGCTGCCCATTGATGGACTGCCTGTTGCATTGCCTCAGGTCATGAGAGAGATGATGCGTGGCCCGTATTTGGACATGCTGTTGCAGTCCACTGTTCACTGGTTTCATGCCACAGGATGAGACTGCATACTCAGGGAACAGTTGCATAAGTTTGACAGCTATTAGACAGCGTTTGGAGATATTGCACCTGGCATCATTGGCGAGACAGATGATCTACATATTCACCGATACACGAGGTTGCTACTTCTTCTTCTGTTTGGTGGGGTATTCTTCCTGAACACTTCGGGGAACCTATTCAGCTTGCGATTCCTTCATCATCTTCAGCTTCTAGATGATTTACCCCAGTACAACTGGGTGTTGCTGTTCTCACCTACATGTACAGGCATATGTGTCGGGCGAGCATGGGCACCCGTCATGACGTATGTGGACTTTTTCCGCTTCTACAGGTGACAACATATTTGAATACCTCTGTTCATTCCTTCCAATTCTATCTAGTCAAAATTCATTTTAAACTTTACGTCAACTTTGTATGTTAGGTTTGGGCCTGGGAGCGGTTCCTGCAGTTGCAGCCACCTCTACCACCATTACCTCCAGATGTACCACCTCCATTTCTCCCTCTAGCTACGAGGTGGGTTCTCCGGCGTGGATATGTACGAAATTATGATGCTCGGCATAATCTCTCTATTTTCAGGGATGTGTTGGATATGATGGAGCGCGCACAGGTAAATGTGTACCTAAAATTACTTGGTATAGCTTCACATGTGTTGCGCAAACTCACATTTTCTGTTGTTATTTGATAGTTCATCTGGACGTCATACAACGACGACTTGATAGGTGGCATGCCCAATTATTGCTCGGTCGGCCGACTGATTTGGAGCACTTACGTCCCGCTAATGTGCCTCGATTTTGTGGAGTATCATGCCACGAAGCGGGTACTTCGTCAGTTTGGCCGTCCGCAATATATACCGAGGGGTCCTACATGGGAGGTTACACATTATCAGCGGGATGATCATTCCAGGGTGGACGTCGCATATGTAGCATCGCTAGAAGCGCAGGTCCATACTTGGGACCAACGAGCTGACCTAATTCCGTACCCCTCACCCCCCCTCACAGATCCAGATGGAGACTATTCAACTCTATATGCCCTGGTACCGCCGCGTTACCCGACTTTTTGTCGGGAATCCCATTCATCAGGCTGGCGGTCAGTACGTTCCATACGCCGGGCAGCACGAGGCCCTGGTATGTTTTTTGTTATTATTAATTATATAATTGTAACTTAGTGCAATATCTATAGTTTACATTTTATACGTTGTGCAGGATATTGGACTATATATAGTCTACCAGATGGGACTGCAGATGCAACAACATATCGGCGAGGGAGCGGCCGCTTTGCACGATTACGGTCGGCAACTTTCAGTGGTGGCTGCTCGGACACTGCAACGAGCTCGAGAGGACCAGCGCTTGGGACACGACCCTACTTATGTGGCGCCAGAGCAGTACCAGTAAGGCAGGGGTGTCGGACAAAGTGGGGGTGCCCCATGAGACAAGGCTGCCCCTCGAGGTGGGGGTGCCCCACGAGGCAAGGGTGTCGCACGGGGTCGTGGTGGGTGGGAGGAGGTGGTCCCCAGCAAGGGGGCGTGGAGGCCCCTCTTGATGATGTTGATGTTGATCTGCCGGGTGACTTACATAAGCCGCACGAGTATCCCAGCAGGATGCCGTCATACAACCTTGGTATGCATCTCACTCCATGGACTTCGCAGGTGACCCTGACATGTCCATTATTGATCACGGGCACGGACCTTACTGGAGAGAGGATTGGGATTCATACTTCCCAAGCGCATCGACCGCTGCTGAGGATCGGCTTTGGATAGTAGGCGTCGGCTGAGTTATGGCTCATTATCACAGGCGCAGGTATGGTTCTATTAGTATTAAATTTAAATTTGTTTTTACTTTTTTATTTATTTTCCATAACTTTATCAATTTCCTTATTAAGGCTTCATCCTCGCCCGTCACGGAGGCCCCTTCGTGCGATGCTGACATTGCTGCGACGGATGATTATATTAAGGAGCCCGACGAAACCATGGTAAGACAATATACATTATTGTGACTTAATACATACTTTCATATACTGAGCTGACTTATTCTTCTGTAGGCTTCTACTGGACCGACGACCCTTTCTACCGATCCTGCCAGCACCACTGATGATCATGTTGCAGCGCATTCTACTATAAAGTGGCGACGTGATGAGGATGATCATGATAGCGTAGCCGGGCGGGATGGGATGCGCTTCAGGCCAACGGTTGCGTTGAAGCATACAGGATGTGGGACACATTGATTTTTTTTTTTTGTATTTTATGTAAATTTTATTTATGTGAATAATAACGACTATTTTTATGTTTACATAATATGCGCATTATGTTTTTATTTCCTCGTTCCTTATTTATTTTAATACTACAACACAAACACAAACATAGCAACTTAACATAATTTAAATTCAGTTCAACTAATGAAAATACATGACACGGGAAACATAAAGATAAAATAGTACACTCAACACATATATGTCATTGTTTAGTCACTGTCGCCCATTATTTTCTACTCCAACCACTTAAATTTATCTTCCAGCTTATTTTTTTCCAATTCTCTCTTTTAGTTTCTCCTTCAACTCTGCAATTTCTCATTTATATTCTCTTTCATATTCCCACTGTTTTAAGGTCAAATTATGAAGAAACCGCAAAGATTGTTTGTAGCATTCCTGATTACAGGGATCATCAATCCATACCTCAAAATTGCAAAAAAATTCGTCGGGAACACTATAAAACTTGTTCACACACATCCAGTAGCGGCGTCCAACTTTACCATCATCCCAATATTCCTTCATCATGCATTTTTTGCCGCACTCGCACCTTGGAACATAAAGGCGTTCAGACATTTGTTAAAGCGTAAAAATTATTTTGCTTTTATGAAAAGTTTTGCTATTGGTTATTGTTAAGCGCAGAAAATAACTAGAATGCATCCGTTATTTATAGGCAACGCACCACACATAACTTAGTATTTAATCGCGCTATATATATTCACATAATGTAGTATTTAATCGCGCTATACTTTGCATGTAAAATATTTTGTCGGATACAAAATAACTTTTTCTTAGGCGGGCAGATTTTAAGTTCGACAAGAAAACACACATAACGTAGTATTTAACCGTGCTATATATATATATTCATATAACATAATATTTAACCGCTATGCTTTGCCCCCATATTATCAAAAATCTACCTTTAACTCAAATATTTTTAAATTATATTTATCAACTATATTCACATATTTTTTCCATTTTGAACACAATACAATTTTTAATTACATGAACAGGAGGGAGAAATGTATTAATTTACTCAACTGGAAAATGTTAAATATCAATAAGATTTAATAAAAATTAAACATAATTTTATTTGATACATCTTTCAACATAAACAAAACAACTAATTATTACAACATAAACTCATTGATAGTTGGGCACATTAGAAGAATACCCACCACGAGCTTGATTACCACTACCACCCCAGTCGAAGGACATTTTTGACGGTCGTGTCCTGTTTGCGAGCATATACCACATTTGCGCGCATAAACGCTATCGCTAACATCCATTTGGTTTCGTATACGTGTTCTCTTCTGCACCTGTATTCGATGCAAATAGTCCTTGTTACACACAATTTTAAATGTTTCCGACGGTCAATAATGCTCAGCACCCACTGGCTGCAACTTCCCACTATAGGTGTTTAAGTAAGCATCAACGCTATATTGTTTATCAACGTAGTTTGTTGTCCCTAAACCAACATGTTGAAAGCACCTCATGGCATGTGAGCATGGCATGTGGTAGATGGACCATTTTCCACAAGGGCACAACCTTCTATATTCATTTATGGTATGTACATTGTTCCACCGATTTTGATGGATAGCAGTGCGAACTTCAAAAATATTTCTGTCGTGATCATACTGCAAAAATGAAATGACAATGTGCTCGCTGCCTGTAGTTCTCAAATCTCTTCATCGGCAGTGGCATAAATTCAACACCCCTTTCCATAAATGATGTTGCAGCTGCAGCCCTTTCAATAAACCTCTCTGCCATCTGCTTGAACGACATCCGCACCATGGCAGTGACAGGCAATCCTCTTGCTGGCTTCAATAACCCGTTGAAATATTCTGACACCTTTGTAGTCAGAATTCCCCATCTTCTTCCACCATCCGCATGAAAATTCCACTTGTGAAGCTCATGTCGCATCAACCAATGATAGACTCTCTCATCTTCCTGCCTGATATATTCCATGTGCCTCCGAAATTTATGCTTTTGGTAGTCTATTGCTGCCATCCACATCAAATCATGTAGGTCCTTGTTGGGATGTGCCTTCTAGAAATTGGCCTTCAAGTGCCTCACATAGTAACAATGGTAGGCATAAGGTTCTTTCCATGCAGGCAAGTTCTCTACAGAACTTAAGATACCACCACACTGATAAGATACTAGAAAAATATCGAAACCCTATTTGACAACGTGCTCTTTCAAATGGTTCAAAAAAAGCGCCCATGTCTCTTGGCTTTCATTGGCACAAATAGCAAAAGCTAGAGGAAATATTTGTCCATTAGCATCTACTGCAAGGACAATCAACAACTTGATATCATACTTTTCATAGACATGAGTGCGGTCTATGGATATTACCGTCCGGCAATGCGAAAAACCATCAATTGCTGGTTTAATGCCCAGAACACGTAATTGAATATATATTCTGATTTATCGAACTCCGCTCAAGCTTCTATTTAACAACCGTCCCGGGGTTAAAGTGTTACAGTGCGGCCATGTACATAGGTAGAGCTGAAAATGACTCATCCTAGTTACCATAAATAATTTCAAACGAACGTTTGCACTCGAGAAATGCCTTTCTATTGGTAATGGTATGGCCATATTCCTGGTGGACTGATGTAATGCACTCTTTGATTTTATACCTTATGGACGCTTCAAGGTGTGGAATAATGATAGAGAAATCAAGTCAATATCCAGGTTGTAGTGATTCCCATTGAGTGTGTCCATTTCACATATGTGGGTGGGAATGTATTTACCCACTTTCCACAGACCTGTGTTCTTCTTGGTCGCACGCAACATCCAATGACAACTCGTAAACCATCTTCGGCAAACAACCTTGTATACCTCTGAAGTTGACTCTCATACCGTCATCTCACGACACTCTTTTACATTGTGCTTTTTCACCGCCCTGCTTAGGCGCGTTTTATCAGGAAAAAGCATGCGCTTTGCCCGCACCGTTGGTCTAGAATCATCCTACATTGCTGTCCGAATTTCATCAAAATCCCTTGTCAGAGCATCCATATCTGTCATACTTGGCAAGTTATCAAGGTAGGGAATCTTCCTTGAATGAAACGACACTTGGGACTCGTACACTCTTGGTCTAACAGGGGTGGAGCATACTCCCTCGTCAAATCAGGTCCTTCATTATCTTCCTCCTCATCACCATCCTCACGAGGGAAGGGTGTGTCGTCTCCGGAATCATCGGCATTGTTTTCATAATCACTGTTATCTTCCTCACTCTGTGCATCTGCCAGATCCCGATTAATATGTCATCTTCGGGCAATTGAGAGAGGACAGGTGATTTGCTCGTTTTCACTGCACAAACAATAAAATAATAAGCTACTGAAATTAATAAATACTTTCCATATAGCTGTATCACTCCACTGCAAGTCGTAATGTGTTGACATTCCATGATAGACATTTTCCTGTATGTGATGACTTGTAAAATTCATATCTGGCCGGTAGCCCCTATGGAATATATGAGCGTTAATACAAATTCAATACAACAAAAATATACATATTAACACAAAGGAAAATTGAAGTTTACCACTCGTCTTGTGGATTATGTAAAGCAGGAGAGAAATTATCTCCTCGCTGCTCATTCGCCGGTGGTGATAAGTTTTAATCAAGGCAAACTCTTTCATACGGAACCTGACCGGCAAAAATTGCACAAGAATAACCACCCGATGACTGGGGGTTATCCCTACTATGCGCAACCTCATTATTGGGAACGCAACCTTGACGTACATGCATTTCCAATATTTTTATACAAGAAATTCTCGGTATTCATCCGGAGTCCTCAAAAAATCCCTCAAAGTTTCATCATCGTCGATGTTAAACTCACGGTAACAAGCAATCCCTTGCGGAGTGACGGAATACGAATATCTTACTTTAAGGTTCACCGAACGTTTCCACACACTCATTTTATTACATAACAACGATACCAATCTATCGTACTCCATTGTAAGTGGCAATTTAATACGACACTATGGAGATAAACTATAGTTCACAGAGCTATTCGCCACCGCAACCTCACCCCCCCTCCCAAATATAATGAAATCCTTTTTTCTGTTCGCTCTTCAGACATTATGAAAAAATGCTTGAGAATTTAACAAGAAGAAAAGTTTGAATGGGAGTTAGAATATTTTTTGAATGAATTTTTGTAAAATCCTAACGCCTTTAATAAGGCAATGCCTAGCTCAGGGGGGGGGGGCTGAATTTTTGAGGTATATCGCTCTTTTAAATGGCTCTATATCCATTTGAATTATTGTTATGTCAGTTAAATGCATGAGACTTATTGGTGGACCCACAAAACATGTATAGCGTGCTTTATAACTGTGCTATACATATATAGCGCGGTCATTAAAGACGCTATACATATCTGTCATATCACCCAAGCATAGCGCGGTTTATACATGTGTTATACGTATATAACCATATTTTAAACCGCGCTATACTTTACGGACAAAACACTGTTAAAGTATATCGTGATTTAAAATCGCGTTATAAATAGAATAATCACTCTTTTTTTAAACACATTTATATCATATTTGTCCAAAAAAACCACATTTAGATTCCGAAATCTCAGTTACTATGCCTTGGCATGCCATGCATTGCTCCTTTCAAGCCCTACTAAGTAAAGGGGATGCGTTGTTGACTGCTTTAACTCCACTTCTGCTCAACATCAATATGTCATACCAGCAGAATCACATGTTAAAATAGTCGGAATTACTTAGTTTCAACCTTACATTTTCATGCTACTCAAAACGAGAAGCCTTAGTACTTTCTGTTTCAAGAATTTCATATGTGGCTCACCTAAGCTAAAAAATAAATAGAAATGAAAGATGTCAAATATCAGTTTTAAATAATTGACGCATCTTTAAAGCTTGTTGCATTTAATATCTCCATAACACAATTTAGTATGTCGTCAATTTTTTTTCGCCTCAGGCCATCTCCCACCTTTACCCCCATTTTGAAAGATTTTTTTATTTTGAAGATAACTTACTCCAACTATTTCTTTATTTTTTCCTCCGAAAGAAAATATTCTTTTTTATATTCTTCTCTCTTTTATATTATATTATTATTTTTCATTTGAATTTTTATTTTTTAAATTCCATTAAACAAATTCCATCTTTTATTTTCATTAATTTGTAATTTCATTTTAAATAATTTCATAAAATTTTAAATAATATAATTTGTAAGCAATTATTATAGATTAACTAATAATTCAAATAAAAGTGAAATCATTGTGATACAAGATTAATTAAATATATATTACATAACAATAAATTCATTCGAAATACTACATAAATATTCAATTTCAAACTCTAGTATTTTTTCATAAATGATCTATTAATGCGTTAAGAAGTGTAAAATGAGCATCTTTGTCCTTAATTCTTCTATGTCGAGCTAAAAATTCTTGAAAGTGTTGATTTTCATCTACTGTCATTTCTACTGTTGGAGGTGGACCTTCCAAATCATCTTGAATTGATGCACTAAGATCAAACTCATTCTCGATTATCATGTTGCGCAATATAATACATGTAGTCATTATATCATGTAGCACTTCTTTCTGCCAAATACTATAATGATTTTGGTGTATCTGGAAACGACATACCTCCCTACTAAGTTATAATGCTATTTACTGTAGTTTGAATTTTTATGTATTTTAATTTAATGTATTTTCAATTTTCATGTATTTTCAATTTTAATGTATTTTCGTTTAATGTATTTTCAATTTTAGCAATATCTAATATTTTATATTCGTACCTTTCAATTTTAGCTACATCTAATATTTTATATTTGCACCATTCATTTTTTGAGATGATTATATATTTTTTGTACAATTATAACTTATAATAAAATTAACTACAATTTAACATAAAAATAATAAATGCACGAAAATTAATTTATCAAAATTATACGCCAAAGTTAAGATGTAAAATTAATATTATAAAGATATTACATAAACATAATTAGGTAAATATAAAGAGATAAATTAAAAGAGTTAGATAATAAAATATGCATGAATAATAAAAAATGAGGGAGAGATGGAGCTTCATTATGACAAAAATTGCCCCCATGAGGAAATGGGAGAGGGTTGGAGATGACCTCACAATATTAAAGGGATTTAATTAGGCCATCTCCAACCTTTACCCCAATTTTTGTCCCCATAATGAGGATTTCCTCATTTTGGGGACAACTTACTGCAACCATTCTCCCCCCCCCCCACCCCTCCNTAAATAATATAATTTGTACGCAATTATTATAGATTAACTAATAATTCAAATAAAAGTGAAATCATTGTGATACAAGATTAATCAAATACATATTACATAAAGACAATCCAATCAGAAAATAATCGGATGGTTGAGGCGATGAATAATGCAACCGATGCAAAAAAAGAAAAGAAGTTATGGGTGTTGAAAAAGAAAGACTAAGATTAAAAGAAATGAAAGAAGAAAATAAAGTTTTAATGATGGATGTGGATTCTATTGCAGATCTGGCTTGTCGTGAATTTATGCGACAAAAACAACAACGAATAATTTATAAAAGAAGTCAATAATATCAACACTCACAACCACAACAATCCTCGACGCCATTCACTCAATACTACAATGATTTTGGTGTATCTGGAGATGACGTACCTCCCTACTAAGTTATTATACTATTTATCGTAGTTTAAATTTTTATTTATTTTAATTTAATGTATTTTCAATTTTCATGTATTTCCATTTTCAATGTATTTTCATTTTTAACAACACCTAATATTTCATATTTGCACCATTTATTTTTTGAGATGATTATATATTTTTTGTACAATTATAACTTATAATAAAATTAACTTACAATTTTACATAAAAATAATAAATGCACGAAAACTAATTTATCAAAATTGTACGCCAAAGTTAAGAATGAAAATTAATATTATAAAGATATTACATAAACATAATTAGGTATATTTAAAGAGATAAATTAAAAGAGTTAAATAATAAAATATAGGTGAATACTAACGGGGGAGATGAATAGTGTTACCCCATATTTGAGGAAACACTATTCATCCCCCATTATGGGGGCAAAAAATGAGGGTGAGTTGGAGCTTGTTTACCCCAAATTTTTTCTCTATTACGGAGAAATAGGGTAAGGTTGGAGATGGCTTTAGGGATGGTAAAAATGGCGTAATAGTCTTAACTTTTTGTTATATTTTTTTTCTTCTTAGGTCGTTACTAAAGATGAAGATACATCTCAAACTCTCATCATATCTCATTTAATTGTTGGAAATCAGAAGCAATTTTGATTTTTGTGAATTGTGGATACCGTCATATAACATGAAATGGAGGTATACCAAATTTCAAATAGGTCACATCACAATATGAAATTTATCTTATTTCGCCGATTGAACGGCGGAGCGAACTCTTCAATCGTCTTGCATTTTCTCTGGCGGACCCCCCCCCCCCC
>MDKI01056809.1:0-12260 GCA_005239505.1 Nicotiana paniculata
TCCTTAAAGTGCGGCACCCATTGGTTTTCAGGAAGTACAGTAGGATTTATGAGTGAGGAAGCAACTCCAGTGTCGATGAAGGCAATAACTCGAATCGGTCGATCCCATTTGGATGAATAGACTTTGAGTTCTACTTGAGGAACGACTGCAAGTGCGTTGATCTCCTAGCGGGCTTCGATCTATGGTTCTGAAATTTGATAGTTATCATTGCCTTGATCTTCATAGATATCCAGAGAGAAAAGAGTCTCTTCACTAGGTTCATCATCCACAGAGAATATAGATTCAAGGTGCTCTTCTTTTCCGAGATGTATGCTAGTGTAATCTTCAATCTCTTGAAGGAGTTTAACAGATCTTCTTGATTGAGGACAATTTTTTGCGAAATGTCCAATCTTGTGGAGGAGAAGGATGGTACTATGAGGATGTGCATTTATTATAGGCAGCTGAACAAAGTCACAATTGAGAACAAGTGTCTTTTGCCACGCATTGATGATTTGTTTGACCAGCTTCAGGGAGCGAAGGCTTTCTCTAAGATTGACTTGAGGTCTGAGTATCGTCAGTTGAAGATTCGGGACTCAATATTCTAAAGATAGTATTCAGGACCCGTTATGGTCATTATGAGTTCCTCGTGATATCTTTTGGGTTGACCAACACCCCAACATCATTTATGTTGAACAATGTGTTTTAGCCTTATCTTGACTCGTTTGTCATAATGTTTATTGATGATATCCTAGTGTACTCTTGTAGCCAGGAGGAGCATGCCTAACTTTTGAGGATTGTGTTTCGTTGGTTGAGGGAGGAGAAACTTTTTCCCAAGTTCTCTAAGTGTGAGTTTTGGCTTAGTTCAGTGGCATTCTTGGGACACGTGGTGTCCAACGAAGGGACTCAGGTGGATCTGAAGAAGATAGAGGCGGTTCAGAGTTGGCCTAGACCATCCTCAAGTACAGAGATTCGGAGTTTTCTCGGCTTGGCATGTTATTATCGTCGCTTCGTGGAGGGTTTCTCTTCTATTGCATCTCCATTGAGCAAATTGACCCAGAAGGGTTCTATTTTCAGGTGGTCGGATGAGTGTGAGGAGAGCTTTCAGAAGCTCAAGACTGCCTTGACCACAACTCCAGTTCTAGTTTTTCCTTCAGCTTCAAGCTCTTATACAATGTATTGTGATGCTTCTCGGTTCGATATTGGATGTGTCCTTATGTAGGGAGGTAGAGTGATTACTTATGATTAACGTCAGTTGAAGCCCCATGAGAAGAACTACCCTGTCCATGATTTGGAGTTAGCTTCCATCGTTCATGCATTGAAGATTTGGAGGCATTATCTCTACGGTGTGTCTTGTGAGGTGTTTACAGATCATTGGAGTCTCCAACACTTGTTTAAACAAAAAGATCTAAATTTGAGGCACCGGAGATAGTTGGAGCTGCTAAAGGACTATGATATCATAATTATTTATCTTCCCGGGAAGGCCAATGTCATGGCAGATGCCTTGAGTAGAAAGCCAGTGAGTATGGGTAGCCTTGCATTCATTCTCGTTGGGGAGAGACCGTTTGCAATTGATATTCAGGCCTTGGCCAACCAGTTCATGAGATTATATGTTTCAGAGCCTAGTGGGGTTCTAGCTTGTGTGGTTTCTCGGTCTTCCTTATATGATCGCATCAGAGAGCGCCAGTATAATGATCCTCATTTGCTTATCCTTAAGGACACGGTTCAACACTGTGATGCCAGATATGTTACTATTGGGGATGATGGGGTATCAAGGATGCATGGTCGGATTTGTGTGCCTAATGAAGATGGGCTACGTGAGTTGATTCTTGAGGAGGCCCACAGTCTGCAGTATTCCATTCATCCAGGTGCCGCCAAGATGTACCAGGACTTGAGGCAACATTATTGGTGGAGGAGAATGAAGAAGGATATAGTGGGGTTTGTAGCTCGGTGCCTTAATTGTCAGTAGGTAAAGCATGAGCATCAAAGGCCGGATGGATTTCTCTAGAGGCTAGAGATTCCAGAGTGGAAATGGGAGCAAATCACCATTGATTTTGTAGTTGGGATCCCACAGACTTTGAGGAAGTTTGATGCTATTTGGGTGATTGTGGTTCGGCTGACCAAGTCCGTGCACTTCATTCCAGTTGGGACTACTTATTCTTTAGAGTGGTTGGCTGAGGTTTACATCCGAGAGATTGTTCTCCTTCACGGTGTTCCAATGTCCATCATTTTAGATTGGTGCACGCAATTTACATCATAGTTTTGGAGAGCCGTGCAGCGAGAGTTGGGCACCCAGGTTGAGTTGACCACAACATTTCACCCTCAGACGGACGGACAATCCGAGCACTCTATTTAGATATTGGAGGACATGCTACGCCCTTGTGTCATTGATTGGGGGGGTTCATGTGATAAATTACTGCCGCTCGTGGAGTTTGCGTACAAGAACAGCTACCAGTCGAGCATTCAGATGGCTCCGTAAGAGGCTTTGTATGGGAGACAGTGTAGATCTCTGGTGGGTTTGTTTGAGCCGGGTAAGGCTAGGCTATTGAGTACTGACTTGGTTCAGGATGTTTTGGACAAGGTTAAGATGATTCAGGAGTGGCTTCACACGGTGCAATCTAAACTGAAGATTTATGCTGACAGGAAGGTCCGTGATGTTGCTTACATGGTTGGGGAGAAGGTTCTGCTCAAGGTTTCACCCATGAAGGGTGCTATGAGGTTCGGAAAGAAGTGCAAGTTGATCCCTCCATTTATTGGGTTGTTTGAGGTACTTCAAAGAATCGGAGAGGTGGCTTACAAGCTTGCCTTGCCACCTAGTTTGTCGAGCGTGCATCCAATATTTCATGTTTCTACGCTCCGAAAGTATGTCGGTGATCCATCCCATGTTTTGGATTTCAGCACAGTTCAGTTGGATGGTGATTTGACTTATGATATGTAGCCGGTGGCCATTTTGGATCGGCAGGTTCAAAAGTTGCGGTCAAAGGACATAGCTTCAGTGAAGTGCAGTGGAGAGGTCAGCCAGTTGAGAAGGCTACTTGGGAGACCGATTGAGAGATGCAGAGCATATATCTACACATGTTTGAGATCTCAGATATGTTTCTAGACCCGTTCGAGAATGAACGTTTGTTTAAGAAGGCGAGGATGTAACGATCCGACCGGTCGTTTCGAGATTTGTAGCCCCATTACCCTGTTTACTACTCTTTTTTTAATTTATAGCTGCTATGGGATTTTCTAGGGTAGTTGGTTCGGGTCCGTTGAGGTTTTGGAATGAATAGAGATACTTAGTCTTATGGTTAAAAACTTAAGTTGAAACAGTTGACCAGATGTTGACCTATGTGTAAACGACTTCGGAATGGAGGTTTGATGTATCTGTTAGCTCCATTTGGTGATTTTGGACTTAGGAGCGTGTCCGGATTGTGATTTGGAGGTCTTTAGTGGAACTAGGCTTGAAATGACGAAAGTTGAATTTTGGAAAGTTTGGCCGGGAGTGGACTTTCTGATATCGGGCTGGAGTAGGTCCGTAATGTCAAATGTGACTTGTATGCAATATTTGGGGTCAATCGGACGTGATTTGATAGGTTTCAGTGTTGTTCGTAGAAGTTGGAATTTTCTTAGTTTCTATAGGCTTGAATTGTGGTGTGATTTATATTTTTGATGTTGTTTGAGGTAATTTGAGGGCTTGACTAAGTTCGTATGATTTTTTGGAACTTGGTGGTATGTTTGGTTGAGCTCCGGGGAGCCTAGGGTTGATTCCGGATGATTAACAGATCAAAAGTTGAACTTGAGAAGTTAGTGATGTTGGGATCTGCTAGTGTAATCACACTTGCGGAGCTTTGATCGCAGGTGCGAGCTGAGGAGAAAAGATGAGGCCAGGCTTGGGGAGGACAGTGGTCGCAGATGCAAAGATTTTTCCGCACCTGTGTGGTCGCAGGAGCGGAGTGATAGGCGTAGAAGCGAAAGTTTGCGCAGGTGCGATACGCAATGCCGCAACAACGATTGCGCAGATGGGGGGAAAGGACCGCAGAAGCGGAGGCCAGCTCCAGTGTTTCACCGTAGAAGCGGTAATTTGGTCTCTTATGCGACACCGTAGATGCAGTTAAGTGACCTCTAAAGCCGAAGTGCTGGACATAAATTTAAATACAAGGGTGGTTCGCAATTTTGGCTTCATTTCAAACATTTCAAGCACGGTTCAGGCCATTCTTGAGAGGGTTTTTGAGGGGGTTCTTGATGTGTCCCTTGTGATTATTTTTTATCAATAATCTTGCTTCCCCATTGATTTTCCCACCTAGTTGGTGTGTATTTAAGGTGTAAATTTAGAGTTTGGGGCTACAGATTTGGAGAGTTGATTTGGGAATTTGGGTGACGAGTTGGTGTCGGATTTTGATAAATTTGGTATGGTTGAACTCGTGGTTGAATGGGCCTTTGGTTTTTGTGACTATTATCAAATTTCGAGATTTGATCCCGGGGGCTGGCTTTTGAGTTGATTTTTGACTTTTGCTTAATAGCTTAGCATTTTCTTATGGAGTAGATTCCTTTAGCATGTATTGATTATATCAAATTGTTTATGGCTAGATTCGAGACATTTGGAGGCCGTTTTGCGAGGCAGGGGTGTGTTGTATTAGAGATTTTCTCGGATTTAGGTAAGTAACAGTTATAAATTTGGTTCTGAGGGTATGAAATCCCAAATTATGCGTTATGTGATTGGTTTTGAGGTGAGACACGTGCTAGGTAACAGGTGTGTGGGAGTGCACTAAAGGAATTGTGACTTGGTCAATTCCATGGAACTGTGTGGTTGAATAATATCTTGTTATCCGTACATTTTCCACACATTAGATAAATCGAACTACAAATCATGTTAGTAATCATGTTTAAACCATGTGTTGACATTGTAGGGACCCACAGAGGTCGTGTACATGTTGTATTATCTGCTAAAATTGTTTTTTGTACTCAGTCACAATTTTACTTTCATATTATATTCGGTCTCTATTGTTCATTATTGATGCATTTTTATCATTGTTGTTTGGGCTGCTTATCATGATTTCTGAGAGCCCGAGAGACCCGAGAGGTTGATGACTGAGTCAGGCCGATGGCCTGATTGTGTGGATATTTATGGGATCGGGTTGCATGCCGCAATATGTTTCATTGTTATACGCCATGATTTGCTTGTTATAGCGCTTGGGTTTAAGGAGCCCCTCCGGAGTGTGTACACACCCCAGTGAGCACAGGTACCTACTGAGTGCGAGTGCCGAGTGCTGAGTGATTGAGAGGAATGAGTAGCAGTGAGGAAAGTGTGATTGTGAGGTTGGAGTGAATGGAAGGACTGAGTGACTGTTGCTCTGAGAGGATGCATTGATTTCATTATTTTTTCATTTCAGCTGCCATATATCACTATTTTGAAATTTTTAAGAGATATTATCTTCTGTCTCAGTTGAACTTTTCATGAATTTACTGTTTTAGCCTTAATCGTCGAACTTGAAAGCATGCCTACCTTCTTATGTGAAATTATAGTAATTGAACCTTATTTGTGAAGCTCATCACTACTTTCAGTTCTTTATTTAGTCTTGTTACTTACTGAGTTGGTTGTACTCACGCTACACCCTGCACTTCGTGTACAGATTTAGGTGTTCACGGACACGGTGCGTGTTGATCATGTGCTTAGTGACACCCTAATATTGGGAGTTTCCGCATTGTGTTTTGGATTTTCTATCCTTTATGAGAGGTTTTATTATTTAAACTGTTTTAAATCCCTTTCTGTTAAGTGCTGGAGTTATTTCATAAATGTCGGCTTTCCTAGTAATACGATAGGCGCCATCACGACAGGCTAGTTTTTGAGCCAAGACACTTTCAGGTTTCTCTTGACTTCTGCCATTGTGTAAGACCCTTTTTGAGAAGGAATTTCTTCTTTCTCTAGAGGACTTTTACATTACTTTTCCATTTTACCAATGCTCTGAGATCATATCTCTAGATCTTCGATAAGTTTCAATATTTCTATTAAACTATCGTTTGTCAAGACATTTATATCTAGGTCCTTAAATTGAGAGTAAATTATAAAACTCTTCATTGTTATTGTTATTACAACACTGAGTGTATTTACAGGGTTCACATTCATCATCTGAGGATATATAATTTTCTTCAAGTAGAACCTTATATCATCATCAGTTGAAGAATCTTCTCTATCACTTTTTTCTGGACTAGAACTTTCCAGAAGAGAATTTAAGAGAATCTCATATGAAGAGTCTTTAATCTTATCATCAAGATCAAGGCTTCTTATTTTATCCTTGACTTTACAATCTCGAGCATAATGACATATTCTACCACATTTCGAGCACACATTAGGCTTTTTGGATATGATAAAATCTTTCCTGGCTTTGAAAGCACTATTTATCCTCTTTCTTTTTTCTATTCTTTTTTCAGAGAATTCTCTCTTATGTTTATGTCCATGAGATTCTTTAGGCTTCTTAGGGATGTCTATAGCAAATTGTTCACAAAATTTCCCTAATTCTTGTCTTTGATTAAGACGATGCCGCTTAATCTGTTGATTCAACTTGATCTCATTGCATAAGGATAAACCTTCTTGTGTACGTACACTAATTAGCTTCCTATATGTATAATCATCATAATTAATACTCATTGCTGTCCCTATAAGGACTTTTCTAACCCTTTTAGCAAAGAGTGGTGGGAGTCCATCAATAAATTTGGACTTCCAATAAGTGTTATTACGTTCAGGTAATTCCATGACTCTGGATAAAATACATCTTTATACTAGTTTTGCCTATGACCCTGTATATTTCAATGCTTATCCTAACTTGCAAATATCTTTGAGTGATGAAAACTCTTTGAATACTTTAATATTAAGTATTAAATTACATGATTATGATTATATGCCAGGTATAGAGGTAATATGTATATGTTATAGGATTTATTTAAACCTTTATATACTTCAAAATCCTATGTGCAAACATTATGGATTTTAAAAATGAAACTATTTTAATAGAAACTAGTTTTTGTTTAAATCAAAGGTTACTACAAGGAGACCTAGTAAATGTGATGAAATAGATTTTCCCAGAAAATGGGTCATTGAGGAATCAATAGCCCCTCAAAATAATGTCAACAGTGAGGTCATAGATGTTGATACCCAATTTTGCCCTCTTTCAAATACGTATATATATTTTTAAAATGTCATTTTGCATCATTACTTAATTTACAATATTTATACAAGTATTTTCTATAATTTTTCATAATTTTTAGAGCTTTAAAATCATTTTTTTTTTTTTGCATTTAAACTACTTGATTATTTACTAATTACCCTTTCAAATTATTTTTTGATGACTTAATCATCCAAATCTATTATTTTTACATCCATATACATATTTTAAAATAATTTTACTTCATTTAATATAATTATATTAGTATTTTTAGGCTATTTACACAATTTTGCAATAATTGCTTATGCGCTATACATAATTACATTTTTACATTAATTGTGCCAAATAATATTTTTTTAATATTTTTGTAATGTTAAATTATTAATTTCAATCACTTGATTGCACAAGTGTTATTTTATTATCCATTAAATATTTTTATAAATTATTTTATTAACCATTTTCGTGTATTTAATTTATAGCCCAATTCAAGGCTAATTTAGGACCTAAGTTAATAGCCCAAACACCCCAAACCTTAGCCCAATTCGCCCCAGCCCAAACCGTATCCCCTCTGATCTTATAACTCGATCAAGACCCGTTTTCCTAACCCACACATCTCCTTTGATCATGGTCATTGATCTCAGATGATCAACAACCCATAATAAAGCCCTACTTACCCTTATAGCCCATAACCCTGAAACCTAACCCATTTCACTCACCAGCCGCCTATGTATTCTCTCATCCCCACTCTCACACTAAACCCTAGACGACCATGGATATCCCTTCTTATTATTTCCTTATACGCGTCTATACGCGAGTTTACTTGCATTTTCTTGCTACTATTACTCATTTTATGGTACTTTCGTTATCATTTCACTTATGGCAAGCCAGACCTGACTTTGATTCAGTGGCTCTGGGTTGTATTGTGGTCCTATGCACTGGAGAATAGAAAATTTCTCTTATATATGGTATATCTCTGTTGATTCCGCCATGATTGGGGCTTGTTAATGATTTACCCTAAGTTCGATTCCAACTAGGGTTTGGATTTCGATTTTTCTTTTATTGGATTTATTACAGATTGCATGCGGTATCCTTTTCTAATTTAGGTTTGATTGATTATTTTCCTTGTTTGTCCGTCTTAATTTGAAAACACTATATAAACCCCTCCCCAATTTCCCTTCTTGACAGACCAGAGACTGAAATTAACTATTGTGCTCTCTTATTCTCTCATTCTATATACTATTTGAAAGTTGATACCTTAGCCGGCTGAAATCCAAGGCCACCAAAAATTCGATTGTTGCTCTTTCTCAGTGCGAGCACTGCTCCGGGTTCACTTGAAACCCTTGGGAACTCTGACACACTGGTATTTTAGGGTGTTTTTGTTCATTTGCTATTAACAATGATGTGTTGCTGAAATCACTCTTCTCATTTACTTGTTCTTATGTAATCGATAATGTATATATGACTCTTGCAATTTCCTTTTCTTTCTATTTGTATTCATATCCTGCATATCTTTGTCTCTAGGAGTTTGTCGGAATCAACATGCCATTATGTGTTTTTGAAGTTCTTCTTGAGACTCTATGTCTGCTAGTATTTCAGTCTGCCTATTTTGATTCTGCCTTCTTAGGCTTGCCTATTAATGCCTATGCTCGAATGCTTGTTACGGTTGTTTATTCTGAGTTTTGTTTCTTGTCTTATTTTATACTATTGTGATAATTAGCTCATGCCCAAAATGTGTTCTAACTCCAGTTGAATCATTCATGTATAATTTAATGCTTTCCTAGAGTTAATTCTTGATCATATTATTAGCTAAACAATATTTCCCCTACTTAATGTGTGCTTCCTGATTTTTTCACTCCTGTGTTCGTTAATATTGCCTAACACCTTTATGGTTAAGACCTAGTGCTTGCATATCATGAGTTAAGGTACTGTTTTTGAACCTTTATCCTATGATTGATACTTAACATGTTAATTCTCACGCTCAACTAAATGATATGCTTACAACTGTTATAAACTATGCCCACTAGCCTGTTGTTATGCTATTTGTGATAACATTCAACTTAGCGTTAAAACAAAAAACCTTTATGTGAAAGCTGCCATCCACTTATTCCTGTCTATGACTTTTCTAGATTCTCATGGTAATTGTATGAAGTCCTTTAGGCTAATTCCAGACTATCCTTTGCTTTGAAAGTCTATCTGACGTAGTTTGCTAGCTTATGATATTCAAACCTGTCATTGGGAACTTGTTTTTTTTATACCATATGTGCCTGTAAGGGATTTTGTGTAGCCTTATTTGTGTGTCTTTGTCTGGAAATCCCTGCTCTCTCTGTCAACTTAGTATTAAGATATGAAACTCCTAAGTCTTAAAGTTCGTTTGGCTTGCCTAGTACCAAGCTTTTCACTTCTGTAATTATGGCTATTTAGTATTCCATGAGTAAGCAAGGAAGTTGTCTTAAGTTTTGGGCCTAGTTGTTGGTCCAGTTTGTTATTCAAAACTGAAGCGTATTAATAGCCACCTGTATGCGATGACTCGATAGGTCATATCATGTTTTAAAACCTAATTCTGTGATCCAAAGACTTAATAACCATGTTTTAGCCTTCCTCGATTTGCCTGCACAGTTCGGGCATGTTCCGGAAAGCTGTTATGTTAAAAACTGAGAAAGATAAGAATTTTTGCCTAAAAACTTCACTTGAGTTGACTTCGGTCAGCATTATGAGTAAACGGACCCGGATTCATGTTTTGATGGTCCCGGTTGGTTCGTATCGTCATTTGGGACTTGGGCGTATGCTCGAAATCAATTTCAGAAGTCCCTAGCCCAAGATATTGGACTTTGTCGAAATTTGAAAGTTAAAGGCTTAATGAATTTGAAATGTTTGACCAAAGTTTGACTTTTTGGATAACTGGTTCATATTTTGGTTTCGAAACCCTGTATAAGTCCAATACCATATTTATGACTTGTTTGTGAAATTTGGTGAAAAACGGAGTTGGTTTGACGTTATTCAAACGTCCGGTTGTGAAAATAGAAGTTTCAGAGTTTACTTGAAAATTTCATTTGAATTGATGTTCAATTCGTAGTTTTAGGTGTTATTGTGGCGATTATGATGTTTTTAGACTCGGGTGAGTTTTGGATAGGCTACAGAGTGAATTGGACTTAGAACATTTGCTGGTGTCTGCAATTTCTAGGAACTGGCCTTTGATCTCGTATTTGCGAGATCAGTGTTCGCATTTGCGAACATTTCCCACTTCTAATAGGCTCGCATTTGCGAAGAATGCCTGGTCAGTCTAAGTTTGCATTTGCGATCATGAGGTCACAATTCCGGAAGGCCAGTGTTCGCATTTGCGAACAAAACTTCACATTTGCGACGAGGGAGCTGTGTAGGAATTGATCGCAAATGCGATTAATGGGTCACATTTGCGGAAGGATCAGAGTTCGCATTTGCGAACTATTTTTCGCATTTGCGAAGAAAGCAGGGGTATGATGATTCTCTCATTTGCGATGGATTCTTCGCATTTGCGGGGCTCGCATTTGCGAACCCCAGGTCGCAAATGCGACATCTGCAACTGATCAAAAATGACTTAGACGGGATTTTTGGTTCATCCTTCAACTTTCAAAACCTAAAACCTTAAAGGCGATATTTCCAAGACTCCTTCTTCTCCAAATCAGTGATAAGTTATCCTAACTTATTTCCTTCCAATCTTTCATTACATTTCACAAGTTTTCAACCTAAGATCTAGAGTTTTCATGGTGGAATTAGGGGGTTTTGGGTAGAAATTAAGGATTTGGTAAATTGGGGGGTTTAGACCTTAAATTGAGGTCGGATTCTAAAAAAAATTACATAATCGGTCTCGGGGGTGAACGGGTAATCGCGTTTTGGTCTGAACTTCGGGATTGGACCAAGTGGGCCCAGGTGTTGACTTTTGTTGACTTTTTAAAAAATGGCCAAAATTGAATTCTTTGCAATCGTGCGTAGTTCCTAAGGCTTAATTTGAATCGTTTGGTTGGTAAATTGATAGATTCCACTGGTTCGGAGGCTTGTTTGAGAGGCAAAGCTATGATTGAGTACTGAGTGAATTTTAAGAGCAAAGGAACCCTCAGACTATTTACTATGTGAATTTCATGTGAGCGGCGCATATGTGAGGTGACGAATAAATGATCTATTTTCCCTGTTTTCCCGCTTTTCATGCATTATCTCTTTCCTTGTCTTAATTATTACATGCTCTAAATGTGTTGACATGCCTAGTTGTAAATTCTGAATTGGTCTCGCTGTGTAGTATTGTTTCTTTGGATTTTCATGTTGTATAAGGTTTCCTATTTATTTCGGTTTGGTGTTTAGGAATTGTAAAGGATTTTCGCGATTTTAATTGTGAGTTTACTGTGCATACTGAATACTTGATATTGATACGGCGGGATCAGGTTGCACACCGCAACATGTGAAATAAGGGTGATATGTTAAGGTGAAATAAAGGGTGAATCTAAATTGTACGGTGGGATCGGGTTGCGCGCCGCAACAAGTGTAATAAGGGGGGATTGTTGTGGTGGTATAAGAGTAAACTATGCTTATGATATAGTGATATGGTGAGATTGGGTTCGCCGCAACACTTATATATATGTATTCATTGTTGTTTATGTTGTTATGAGGAAACAAGGGAAGATTATGTGACGTACGGTGGGATCGGGTTACGTGCCGAAACAACCTATGTGTTTATATTTTCCTGAGCTGTGTAATCGTTATGATATTTTGTTTTGTACTTAAGATTGGTAAATTCTGAACGTTGTTGGTTGATGCGTGGCTAGAATTCATGATTTTAAGCATTATATACCTTGCATTTTATGTGCTTTAATGATAAAAAATACACGTTGTATGTGCCTAATGGGGTTTATTTAATGTGTAGGTGAATTGGAAACGGAAGCCGAGCTAAATGAGAGCATAAACGTCGAGAAATACGCTCAAGAGTCGAAAAAGAGCGACCCGGGACAAGCCTGGCGTTAGCCAGGCGTTTGGCTCTTAAGGCCAGGGGGTACCTGGCGTTAGCCAAGCGTTACCCTTCAAACGCCAGGGGGTACCACGCGTTATCCGGGCGTTACCCTTCAAACGCCAGGGGGTACCAGGCGTTATCCAGGCGTTACCCTTCAAACGCCT
>ML326906.1:8490-46698 GCA_005239505.1 Nicotiana paniculata
AAACTTTTTTAATCAATAAAAATGAAGGTAAAATATCTACCTCTCAATATATATATATACACACACTAACCCACTTACTTTTAGACTTAAAAAGAAACTATATAAGTGAGAGAACCCAATATTTATACTATAGTTTAAATTATAATAAGAAAAATACCATAGCTTACTTATTATAAATATATATATATATATATATATATGTGTGTGTGTGTGTGTGTGTGTGTGTGTGTGTGTNATATATACTTTAAGAATGTGAGTATTATTATTATTATTTTTTTTAATTAGATCGAATAAAATCTATTAAGAGTAAGATAAAACTTTAAAACATCAAGATTAGACCTAGAAAAAATATTTTACACTAAAATAGTATATAATTTGGGTGTGGTCAAAAATTAGTTGTTCACACACATCACTGACATCAGTCGCTCAGTACCGAGGAAACCAGGCCAATCCAGCCTCATGGAGAAGATCCATCTCCAAATATAAACACTTTGGAAAAGATCCATGTCCAGGGAAGATCCATCCCTCAAATATCATTGCGCTCACTAGGGGTGTGTTATAGACTCTGGAGGGGATCCTACAGCCCAAGCGCTAACATAAGCCAGATCCAGGCATAATCAATACAACATGTTGCGGCGTGCAACCCGATACCACATCTTTCACTCTATATCAGTTTCTCAGCCTCACTCAGTCATCACTCTCCAGTCTCGCTCACATGGGCTCACAATGCATGAACTAGCCCGAATCAATGATATAATGTGCAAAACAACAATTTCCGAGAGTGAGACATGATATGATATGCAATGACAAGACTGAGTATATAATATCAATGAAACACATGATATGACAACAATAAACGACCACTCGGGTCCCAACAACATCGGCGTGAAGCCTTGACATAATATCTAGCATGATTTCTAGCATGTTTACATTAAGACGACCGCTCGGGACTCAACAGTATCGGCGTGAATCCTTAACATAGTATTTAGCATGATTTCTAGCATGTTCACATCAATCACATTGACAGAAGCACAAATATCAACAAGAGAGAACCAATAAACGGTGTCGTGGAATGAACCAGGTCACAAGTCTCACGGTGCACTCCCGCACGCCCATCACTTGGCGTGTGTGTCACTCAATTCTAATCACATAACACGTAGTTCGGGGTTTCGAGCCCTCAGAACCAAGTTTAGAAGCGTTACTTACCTCAAACCAGACGAAAATCTACTCCATGATGCCCTTGCCGCTCGACTCGGCCTCAAATCTCCCCGAATCTATCCAAAATCAGTATCATATCATTAATACATGATAAAGGGACGAGGCCCACATCAAAATTATCAAATTACATCACAAATCCCGAATTTGGCCAAACCCAACCCCCGATTCCCACGTCTCAGAATCCGACAAAAATTACAAAATTGAAATCCTTATTCACTCACGAGTCTATACATACCAAATTCATCAAAATCCGATCACATATGACCTCTCAAATCCCCAAATCAAACCTTCAAATTTCCAAGCCCTAACCCCTCAATTTTTACCATTAAATCCCACAAATTTCATGCTTAATTAACTGAAAATCACCATAGAATCGAGTATTAGGCTCAAGTAACTTACCTCAATGATAATCCCTGAATCTCTCCTCAAAAATCTCCCCAAAAGCTCCAAACCCGTCTTTAAAAATGGAGGAATTAGGCAAAAATTCGCGAAGGGAACCTTTTATACTTTCTGCCCAGCGTTCTTCCGCTTCTGCGACTCCGCACCTGCGGAAAAATCATTGCAGGTGCGGTTTTCACTTAACTCAGAAAATCCCTCTTCTGTGGTCAACACCCGCATCTGCGGTCCTTTGTGCGCACCTACGGATTTGCCTCAACTTCCAATTCTCCGCATCTGCGGCCTCCCTCTCGCATCTGCGGCCATAGGTAAAATCAAAGATACCAGGTGAACAAAACCCATACTATCAGATCCTTCACAAAGGAACCCTAACTTGGTATGTGAATATCACGGCACTCATGGTCATAGGATTGAGAATTGCAGACAACTTCGAGAAGAGGTAGCCCGACTGATTAGCAAAGGGTACCTTCAAGAGTTCCTCAACAACCGAGCTAAAACCAATTTCGGGAAAGAGAGGCGAATAGGAAAAATGAAACAGAAGAACCACAACACGTCACCTACATGATTATTGGAGGAGTTGGCTTCCCTCAGGGACCCATTTTCAAGTGAACAAAAGTATCCATCACCAGGGAAAAGTGAACTCGGAGCTACATACCTGAAGATGCTCTTTCATTCAGCGAAGAGGACATCGAGACCATGTTTCAACCTCATAATGATGCACTGGTAATTTCTTTTCCTTTGAATAAATTTCAGGTTAAACGTGTTCTCGTGGATCCAGGTAGCTCGGCCAATATAATTAGGTCGAGGGTGGTAGAGTAACTCGAATTGCTCGACCAGATCGTGCCCGCCTCTCGAGTCCTCAACATATTCAACATGGCAAGCGAGACAACGAAAGGGGAAATCATCCTCCCAGTCAACATGGTCGGTACAATTCAAGATACCAATTTTCATGTCATCGAAGGTGACATGAGATACAATGCTTTGCTTGGAAGGCAATGGATTCACAGTATGAGGGCGGTGCCGTCAACCTTTCATCAAATAATGAAGTTTCCTACGAAGGATGGAGTAAAAACAGTGTACGGAGAGCAGCACGCAGCAAAAGAGATGTTCACAATGCACGATGTGGCACCGGCCCCGACACCTTTTACATAGAAGGAGCCAAATAACAAGCAAAACAGCCGAGTAGAAATCACAAACAACATCCTTGGATAAACGAATAAAGGACTGTGCCGAGTCCTCGGAATGAGTAACTGAAGCATATCGGGGCTTGAATGCCACCACAGTTAAGGTACAATACTCTCCCTCTTTCCTTAACATTTTACACTAACCTATGTGCATGTGTTCGATTGAAAGGAATCGAAGCACCCTCCAGCTCGAAGGCATTAGGTTTTAAAGCATGCGTTGCGCTCTTTTTCCCTCATATCGGATTTTAACCCAAATGGGTTTTACCGACGAGGGTTTTAATGAGGCAAAATTTATATGCTACCTAAGGAGAACTCATCAAGTATTCAAGGCTTCTCTTCGATCAACCTCAAATACTGAGGGCCATCCCCCCCTAGAGATCACCTCGATGTATCAGACCAAACGGTCGAATGAATCGTGTCCACATATAATAATCGAACCCTCGATGGCAAAAACATGTATACTTGTACCAAGTAATCGAAGTAGAATCTTTTGTCATCAAAACACTTCGCGCTTCAAAGAAGTTTGCTATTTTCACAAGAAACGACCCCAGGGCCAGAAATTTCCTGAACACTCGGGGACTGACATCAAAAACTTGAAGACGTAAGACCTTAGGGCCGGCAACTTCGAGCTCATAAGCCCTCAATGTGGCAATATTGCATCTATGAGACCTCAACGAGGCATGCTCAAACTTGTAAGCCCTCAACGAGGAAACACCAATCTGTAAGACCTCAACGAGGCATGTTCAAATTCATAAGCCCTCCATGAGGCACCAATGTAAGCCCTCCATGAGGCAATATCAACAATATAAGACCTCCGTGAGGCAACATCAAGTTTATAAGACCTCAATGAGGCAACATCAAAAAGTTTTCTATTTTCACAAGGAACGACTCCAAAGCCAAAAACTTTCGATGTCCCGGGGACTGTCATTGATAGTCACCCCATCGAGTCATCAAAAACTCGAAGCCATAAGACCTCAGGGCCGGCAACTTCGAGCTCATAAGCCCTCTAGCAAAGCATGAATCATAAGACCTCCATGAGTCAACATCAAAACTGTAAGACCTCAAGCAAGGCATGAATCGTAAGACCTCCAAGAGGCAATATTAGATCTGTAAGACCTCAAGTAAGGCATTACCAAATCCGTAAGACCTCAAGCAAGGCATGTACAAATTTGTAAAGACCCTAAAAAAGGGGCATAATCCCGATACTAAAGTCGAGGCTATATATTCAAACTTGTAAGACCCCTAAAAATGCATACCCTCGATATAGACGCCAAGGCTACCTCACCCGGGGACTAAAAGTCTACGACCAAACATAAAGACTACTGTCATAAGGCTCTGACCAACTAACGCGACTCAGAAACGTCCGACCGTCGCCATAAAATTTCAGGCCTTCAAATACTTTGAAAACACTTCAAAAAGAACCGGTTAATCAGGCTACCCTCGGCACAAGCAAAAAAAGATTCGATCATGTCAGCTCCAAATAATGAAAAGGCTTCAAAACAATCAGCCTTCGAGCGAAACCTCCCAAGGTGCTCATCTATCATCACACATCGGCTCATAATTGAGGTTCTTATCGAGCCGTCGAAGAGTCGGACGAACACAAAAACTTCAAAAAAGTCTTTAGCGAGGGAAAACTATAGCCATATTTGAGGTCGTACCGACCCAATGCGTAAGAGCCTAAGCGCCAGTCTAAAAGGCCTAAGGGCCAATATATAAGAGCCTAAGCGCCATCCTAAAATGCCTAAGGGCCAATGCGTAAGAGCTTAAGTGCCAGCCTAAAGAGCCTCAAGGCCGATTTAAACAACCTAAGGTCGATGAGCTCGAGTCGAAACCCGACTCGAAGACTGAGCCCTAAATGGTTAACTAAAAAAGCGCCTAAGGGCCAACGCGTAAGAGCCCACGGGCCAGCCTAAAGTACCTAAGGGTCAATGCGTAAGAGCTTATGGGCCAGCCTAAAAAGCCTCAAGGCCAATTTATAAACCTAAGGGTTTTTACCTCGAAGTCCAATTCATTGGGCTAATTATTGACAACCACCGAAATTCAAAACAAAAAAGACAGACACAATCAAATGGAAAATCATGTAAAGGGAAAATCGAAAGGTCTCTTTTTATATATGTATTGCAAGGATACATTTACAATTATCTCACAAAGATCCCTATACAAAGAAACAAAAAGAGAAGAAACCTAGTCTACTCTTGGGTACTTGACTTTTCTCCCTCTCGAGGACTATGGCCTCGTCAGCCCTTTGGGGCCAGCTCCCTCGAAGGCCTTCAAACATCAGTTCCGGTTTCGGTGGAAATGAAGAATTTGGCATCGATCTCATCCGCTTGGCTTGCTTTATCTCCTCTGAGAGATTGAAACCCTTAGCATGAATCTCTTCGAGGGTCTCCCTCCGAGATCTGCATCGGGCATAGTCATTTCTCCTTCTCTCTCTATCGAAGGCCCCCCTCAACTCTGCCCGAGCTTCTGCAACATCTTTTAAGTAAATGGCCACCTTCTTATCAGCCTTTACTCGTAGCCCTTCAGCTTCGACTTGAGCATCCACTACCTCAGCCTTCATCTTCAAAAGATCTGTTTTGAGCTCAACGATTCTGCTCATTCAGACATAATTTCTTTCTCGATCATTCCGCAACTGTATCTCAAGAGCGAAAGCCTTAGCCAAAGCATTATTTTTGGCCGCAACATGAGCATTTATCTGGGCCCTCAAAGCATTGAATTCAGAATTAATCAGGCCGACTTCGCCCTAGAGGCGTTCATGTGCTTCTGTCTTTCTCTGCAATTGAAATATCAAACATTAGCTCTCGAATACGGGAAAAGAGACATGCACCTCTCTCAAAATAAGGATTACCTGTTTCTCGAGATTACCTTCGTAATCTCGGCTTCAATTCGTCTCTGATACAAGATATGTTAACTCTCTTATCTTCTTATCACAAAGAAGCCTGAGAGATTTCTCCTTGCCCGAGGCTTTCCGCAACCCAGCTTCGCAGCGAAGTAGCTAGGACTTGAGCTTGTCAAAGGCCTATGAAAAAGAAGCTTCAGTTAGAAAATGAAAACACGGAGCTAAGAAAACCACAAAGATCACCGAATCTCACCACAGAACAGAGCCACTGAGCCTCCTCGAACGCCGAGCGTGCGTCTACTGGCTTGGTCTCATCGGCCCCAGTTAAACCACCCTAGAAGGGGACGTGATCGCTCAAGGCTCCACTTAATTTAGGCGGCCCCTGGCCCTGAACATCCCTCGAAGTACCTTCGACGGGAAAAGAAGATAGTGACAAAAGATCCTTATCCCTCGAAGTACCTTCGACGGGGGAAGAAAACGGTGGCAAAGGAGGAACCACTCTCCCAAGGCTAGAGACCTCGGGTTCGGCAGGCTCAGCTGCCTCGAGAGAACTCCTGGTCCCAGCCACTGATGTGTGTTCACTTTCTTCTGTTGCGTCGATGCTCACATGCCGGCCAATGGACACATGATCTTCCTCTACGGTTACATCTCCTTTATGCCTCCGGGCAGGCCTTGCCTCACTATGAGCATCTTCGTCTCTCGAGGATCCCTTCTTTTTATTGTCTTTCTCCGGCTCTGAAGCCGAAGGTCCCTGCCCCTCCCTGAGAGGTCATGGTCTCACTTCAGAGAAATCACCAATGCCTACAGCAAAGAAATTATCAAACAAAAAAGAAGGAGTATCCCTTAAAGAAGCAACACAACACATACCGTGGTGTTTTTCTTCCCATCGACCATTCGACAGGTTTCGCCACTTGCGTTCATCGTAGGTTGAGAAATTCTGCCAATTTCTGAGTCCAATCCGCCAGATTGGGGACCTCATGTGGCAACCACGGGTTCGCAACGGAGAAATGAAAAAAACATTCTTACAGAGTCTGACTCCACTATGAACAAAAATGATAAAATGCAGCATATCACTTACGTGTGAAATTCTATTTCTCAAGAAATGACAAGAACTTCGCAGAAATAATATCGATAGTACCGCAACCATTAAGTCATGTCATTTAATGTTCTGATGAGGCTGACTTCATAATGATAGTATCAAAGAGGCAAGAATTCAAGACCGTTTCTTATCATTTCATTCTACGAAACGTGAGGACTATCTGTATACGGCTAAAATCGGAGAGTCTGATTTTATGATCATTATGGCATTCCGTAGCCCGTCCTCAGAAGGCTCGAGGAACAGTTCGAGGTTCGACATAAGGAATCATATCGAGGATCCCCCCTCTCGACCTTGGAGCGGCATAAATCGGAGACCGACATGAGAAGGCGGAAAGTTTCCAAAAGGCACGTGGCTAGAGCTGACCAAGTTTGCAAGAATAGTACAAGTTCGTACCGTGACATTAAATAGCTGTACCAACTGCATTTCTTTGTAATAATTACACATGTACTATGTTGGGATTCCCCCTCTTATATAAAGGGGACCCTTGTCATTTTGTAAGATACATGATATTCAATACAAGAACAAGAACATTCTCTGCTCTCTAACTTAAACATACTCTACAGTTGTTCCGTTGATTTATTGTGTTCATTATTTGTTATTAATTTATTACTTATCATTGATCATAAAGGGCTACCTTCAAGGCCCTCTATATTGTTGTTTCTTCATCGAGCATCCCCTGTCAAGCATACTCGCTCAACCTCGAGGCTCAGCCTCGGCCAGCTCGAGACCCGATCTCATAACTGATCAGTTTGCTTAACCCCATTATCTTTTGCCCTTATCTCATTTTCCTAACTTGCATTTAACATCTATTTCCTAACGACTGGTGTTAAAATAGATCACATATTTTTAGAACCACATAATCAAATATAATTGTAACTACCATTTTCATGGTAAACAAGTATGAAATGCACAATGTGCTCCCACTCTCAAATACTCGTCCACTCAGTATTGTATATGGCTCGCATGGCCCAGGAAAGATCCATCCCATAATATATATACACATCAGACAAAAGTCACTCAGTACTGAGGAAGGCCGATCCATCCCTATGGAGAAGATCCATCTCCAGATAATGATACACCTCACAACCACTCGGTACTGTATATGGCTCGACGGCCCAGGGAAGATCCATCCCAGAATACGTATACACATCACTGATGTCAGCCGCTCAGTACCGAGGAAACCAGGCCAATTTAGCCTCATGGAGAAGATCCATCTCCAAATATAAACACTTCGGATAAGATCCATCTCCAAATATAAACACTTCGGATAAGATCCATGTCCAGGGAAGATCCATCCCTCAAATATCATTACGCTCACTGGGGTTGTGTTACAGACTCCGGAGGGGGTCCTACAGCCTAAGCGCTAACATAAGCCAGATCCAGGAATAATCAATATAACATGTTGCGGCGTGCATACGGATCCCATATCTGTCACTCAATATTAGGCTCTCGGCCTCACTCAGTCATCACTCTCCATTCTCGCTCACATGGGCTCACAATGCATGAACTAGCCCGAATCAATGATATAATGTGCAAAATAATAATTTCCGAGACTGAGACATGATATGATATGCAATGACAGGACTGAGTATATAATATCAATGAAACACATGAGATGACAATAATAAACGACCACTCGGGTCCCAACAACATCTGCGTGAAGCATTAACATAATATCTAGCACGATATCTAGCATGTTTGCATTAAGACGATTGCTCGGGCCTCAACAGTATTGGCATGAAGCCTTAACATAGTGTTTAGCATGATTTCTAGCATGTTCACATTAATCACATTGACAGAAGCACAAATATCAATAAGAGAGAACCAATAAACGGTGCCATGGAATGAACCAGATCACAAGTCTAATGGTGCACGCCGGCATGCCCGTCACTTGGTGTGTGCATCACCCAGTTCTAATCACATAACACATAGTTCGGGGTTTCGAACCCTCAGAACCAAGTTTGGAAGCGTTACTTACCTCAAACCGGACGAAAATCTACTTCGTGATGCCCTTGCCGCTAGACTCAGCCTCAAATCGCTTCGAATCTATCCAAAATCAGTATCATATCATTAATACATGATAAAGGGACGAAGCCCACATCAAAATTATCGAATAACATCACAAATCCCGAATTTGGCCAAACCCGACCCCTGAGCCCACGTCTCGGAATCCGACAAAAATTACAAAACTGAAATCCTTATTCACTCACGAGTCTATATATACCAAATTCATCAAAATATGATCACATATGACCCCTCAAATCCCCAAATCAAACCTTCAAATTTCCAAGCCCTAACCCCTCAATTTTTACCATTAAATCCCACAGATTTCATGCTTATTTAACTGAAAATCACCATAGAATCGAGTATTATGCTCAAGTAACTTATATCACTGATAATCCTTGAATCTCTCCTCAAAAGTCACCCCAAAAGATCCAAACCCGTCTTCAAAAATGGAGGAATTAGGCAAAAATTCGTGAATGAAACCTTTTATACTTTCTGCCCAGCGCTCTTCCGCATCAGCGGTTACCATGTCGCTTCTGCGACGCCGCACCTGCGGAAAAATCATCGAAGGTGCGGTTTTCACTTAACTCAGAAAATCCCGCTTCTACGGTCAACACCCGCATATGCAGTCTCGTAGGTGCGGTCCTTTGTGCGCACATGCGTATTTGCCTTAGCTTCCAATTCTTCGCATTTGCGGCCATCGGTGCGGAAATGATAGAAACAACAGCTACAACTGCTCAAACCAAGTTCCAATCTTTCCGTTAACCATCTGAATTCATCCCGAGGCCCTCGGGACCTCAATCAAAAATACCAACAAGTCATATACCACTATTCAAACTTATTCCAACCTTCGGAACACTCCAAACAATATCAAAACATCAAATCAACCCGAAGTTCAAGCCTAAGGACTTCTAAACTTTCGAAATTCGCCAACGATGCCGAAACCAACCAAACCATGTCCGAATGACATGAAAATTTGCACCCATATCACAAATGACACTATGAACCTATTCCAACTTCTGGAATTCCATTCTGACCCCGATAGAATATTTTTTACTGCCGACCGAAAATCGTCGAAAATTCTATTTCGCCAATTCAAGCCTATTTCTGTCACGGACCTCCAAATAACATTCTAAACAGGCTCCTAAGTCCCAAATTACCTAACGAAGCTATCCGAACCATAAAAACCCAAATTCCGAGATCAGTTACCTATAAGTCAACTTCTGGTTGACTTTTCCACTAATTAACCAACTTAAGAGACTAAGTGTCTCATTCCTTTTCAAAAATCACTCCGAAACTGAGCCAACCGATCCGACACAACTTAATAGAGCTGACCAACAAATAATGAAGCAGAAATAGGGAGGAACTGGGCTAAAATCTTGGAACAACCGACCGGGTCGTTACAACAATATAATACAATATAATATTATACAATATATTATGAAATGATGCATATCATATTATCATCCAAATAATCTGTTAGGAAAAATAAAGAAGCCTAGACAATAATTTCACTTTGATCCAAATTATGGAAATGCTCTTTTGTTCTGATAATGATAAAAACAAACTTCTATGCATTTCGCACCCTTGATGTATATACTATTCTTTGATTTTACACTCGATCCTTCAATCCTTTTTCATTGGGAAAATGGTCAAATATACCTATCTATTTTTAAATATTGTCTATATTTAACCTCCATTATACTTTCCGGTCAAATTTATCCCTATCATTATACTATCTGGCCAAATTTATCCCTATCATCAGCAAACATTTAAAAATTGCTCTTTAATATGTTAAGTAGTTCAAAAACTCCCAAATTCCTTTTATTTAAATCACTTGTTGTTCTTCTTGCCCCACTATTTTCAGAAATTACTATTGATGTGAATGTTAAAGTTACTAGACTATACAAATTATTCATGAATATTGTTAATTACCAATGCACCCACTTTTCTTCTTGTAATAATAGTTTTGGAATTGGTTTAAATTTTTATTTTTATTTTTCAACCATATACACACTGTAGAATTCAGTGGGTCTTTTTATTGTGAATTATACGAGTTCGATCGACTAACTTAAGAATGCACAATGTGTAGGCATTTGATTAAAGCAAAGTTGAATTCGACCATGTAAAGTCTCCGAGGAACATCAACTTCAATCACCAATACTTGCAAAGTCCCCATACATTTGGTGCAACGAATTCTTTTAAATTGGAATATTATAAATACTTTTAGAATTTAGACGAGCTACCTAATTAGATTTTTCAAATAACTATACTTTGTTTAAAATGGTTGTATTATTTAATATTTTTTTCTCCAATTTAGATAGCAGGTAAATGCCAATTATTTTGAAACTAGTGGACCAAGAAGCAGAATCAGTAATTAAAATAATTTTGGAGATTCCGGGTCACCTGACGGACTGAGAGATAATTTTTAAAAGTTTATTGATTGTAGGGTAAATCTGACCTGATAGTATAATGGTAGGGGTAAATTTGGCACGATAGTATAACGGAGGTTAAATGTAGACAATATCTGAAAGTAGAGGGATATATTTGACCCTTTTCTCTTTTTCATTTGATCCTCTACCTTTTCATTTATTTACTAAATCAAAAAGAGTTGTGAGGATAAAATAGGGATGATATATTACTATTTATTCTTTGAGAAAAAAAATATTTGCATCTAATTAGTTGAATTACTTCATCCAACAACACAACATTGATTACTGCCTGGTAACAATGTTAATTCCCCCTCGAAATTGATTTGAATCGATACTAGGGTCAGTCTGACTAGAAATAAGTGCACTTTTCCCCTCGGCCAGAGCTTTCAGACGTTGATATTTGAAGTTATCATTGGGGTACTTTTTTTATGTGTCTGGAAAAAGATCCGGTTCTCGAGCGCGTTCCCACATATTTCAAAGTTAACTCTAGACCACAAGTTTTACGCTTAGTCTTATTTTTTGAAATTAGTTGAGTAAAAAATGTCCAAACATGAGATGTTTCCTGCCGTTTGGTAGGTTCTCTAGAAAAAGTAGGGCAGTAACGAGAGTGTTAGATGGGTCATCATTTGGATGAGTAGCGTTATCACTAGTTCGATCAACATCAGGAGCATGCCTAGCGGGTGTTTCATCGTCCGATTGAGTTTCATCAAGATCTATTTTCTCATCATCATTTTAATCAATAGTTTAAATAGGCCCTCCGTTATACTATTAGAACAACCAAGCCCCTGCCGTTATACTATTAAACACAAATATCCTTATTTTAACAGATGGGCCATGTGGCAACACCAAAATCATCTGACTAGATTTAGTATAGATCCGACCCAACACAATACCCAACCCGGTCTAACCCTTCTCTAAAATATGAACTTTCTTACCTTCTCAAATATACAAATCAATTGGGTTTACAAACCACGTCTACAAAATTTCAAAATTTCCGCTAAATAGCAGAAACTCCAACCAATCTTTCCATGAACAAGAGAAAGAAGGAAGGGAAATGTAAACCACGAAAATGATACTAGAAAATATTTACACCTAGAGTAGTTAAAGAAAATAAAAGACAACTTCTAGATTCTATTTTGCTCATCAAGGACAGAATCACTGGCCTTCCAATACATACGCATCAACAGATGCCTGAAGTTCTCGATCTACCTTGAAGTGCGCATGGAAAAACCTTTTTATTTGTCAATCACACCAACATACTTTAATGAAAGAAAAGAGAAAATATAAATTGTTCAGAAGCAGATCAAGATGAAAGAAAAGCAACCTCTTGGAAATTATGCAAAGCTAGGTATAAACCAATTCTTAGCAAATTCTATTGAGACACCAGCCGGATCCACCAAGAACTGGTCATACTCATCTAGATCTCCCTTATGTTCACTGTAGAAAGGAATGGCGTAGACAAAAATTCAACTTTGTTGAACCAAATCAATTGGATTTTATGCCCAATTGATTTGTATATCTGAGAAGGAAAGAAAGTCCATATTTTAGAGAAGGGTTGGATCGGGTTGGGCAATGAATTGGGTCGGATCTATACTAAATCTAACCGGATGATTTTGGTATTGTCACGTGACCCATTTGTTAAAATAAGGGTATTTGTGTTTAATACTATAACGGTAGGGGCTTGGTTGCTCTAATAGTATAACGGAGGGCTTATTTAAACTATTGATGATAGTAGAGGGGAAGATCAGACCCTTTGCCGTTATAGTTATTAGAATAAAGAACATTTATTAATTCATGGTTTAAAAATTTTCCGGGTGCAATATTATGGAAAAATTTAGTGTCACTAAATTGTAATAAACTATTAACGATATCAATAATAGCAGGTGTAAGACGACTACAGGGTTGGTTCGGGGAGCTAGGGGCAGGGGAAGAGGAACAATAGTACCACTAGATTCGTCAGTTTTGGATTTTCCCTTATTCTTAATTTTACCAAAAATATTTTTTAAGGAAGACATCTTAATTAATCAATTAATAGCAACTAAATAAAACTATAATATTAAGACTTAAGAGTTGGAACACGTTTATCGGATTGACAAACAATGAAAATTTATCATTGTTAAATACTCCAATTCACCAACTTCACAATTTTTTTACAAATTGTAACAACCTCAATATTTTGACTATTTTTTGAATAAAATAAGTAATAGTAGCAACTTCATAATTTTTTTCACTATTATTTTTTTTATAAAATAAACAATTATAGCAAGCATAAAAGAAAAGTAGAGAGATTTTGATAGATTGATATTGATAGATTGATATTGATTTGATAAGAAATATGAAAGAATGAGGGGGTATTTAAAATAGAAAATAGGGAAAAAGTATAATAATAAAAAGTTATGGGGTTAAAAATTAATTTGGGGGGAGAGGGGGGGGGGGGGAAGGGAGTTAAATGGCTATTTTTAAATACCGAATGACTATTTTTTAAACGCCCAACAACTACTTTTTTCAAAAGCCAAACGACTCTTTTAAAAAAAATCTCGCGGGCCAAACGATCCTAGCTAGTTTAGCCCACTTAACCCCAGTCTCGGCTGGCTCCGATCCCGGTCCAGTCTAGTTGCCAGCCTTAATTAGGAAAAAGAAAGAAGAAAAACTTACACAAATGTCCCAAATAAGTCTCAACTTACCAAACTTTAGCCATTAATTATAGACTTACCAAAATTATCCAAGCACATATAAAAATTAAAAACCAAATAAAATAAGGTTCTTTCTCTCAAAGAATCACATGCAAAAATCTCCTTCCATATTTTTAAGCGTGATTAGCAACATTAGATGCAAGACCGAAAGGAAATTTCATGGATGGGGTAGCAAATAAGGTGATAAAATACAAAAAATATATATATACAATATTCAAAAAATCTAAGCAAAAAAGGAACTTTTTCAATGGGCATAATTGAAATTCATTGAAAACATATAGATAAGTCAATATACAAAATTTGAGGAAGATTGGAGGTGATTTGGATTGGTTTTGTATCAAAATTCATAATTAAATTGAGTTCAAATAATTCTTCTGCGACACATGTATCAAACATGTATCACACATGTATCTCACACGCAAGTATACATATGATACACAAGTGATACACAAATGATAAACAATGTGATACACATATCATTTTTTAATGTTCAGTTTTTATTTCGAATATTCAATTCAAACCACCTCAAAACTTCACCAAATCATCCCAAAACTGAGATTCAAGCTCCTTAGGATGTACCCAATCTATTCTAATAACACCCACTCAAAAGAAAGTAAAAATTTGATATTTTTTGCTACAAATAGCTAATTGGCTAATATTAGTAATGTTTTAATATTTTAAGAATTGATCAATTTTTGTAATGAACTACTTATAAATAAACATAACTGGTAGTTTCCTAAGAAAGAAGCCTAAGCAATAATTTATCTTTGATCCAAATCATGGAAAGAACATTTTGTTATGAAAATGATAAAAGCGTTCTTTGTATTACGCATCCTTGATGTATATACTATTCTTTGCTTTTACACTCGATCCTTCTATCTTGTCCTATTTGACCTTTTACATATTCATTTATTTACAAAATCAAGAAGAGTTCATTTTGTGAGGATAAAATAGGGATGTTATATTACTATTTGCTATTTGAGAAAAAATATTTGCATCTAATTAGTTGAATTACTTCATCCACCAACACAATATTGATTACTGCCCTGTCAAAATTACATTCACATTGTTTTCGAAAATGCTTAACAGAGTTTGAAGCTTTGTTCACAAAGTTTTGTTTAACAAGGGAGCAACTCTTTTCCAGACTATTCTAAAAATATCAAAGTATTTGAAACTCAAAAACTACTTTTGCAAAACATCTATCTATCTATCTATATCTATATAATTATAGAAATATAAATAATTTATGTTAACTATTATGTGACAAAAATATCCTCAAAATATTAATGGGCTTTTATGCCCCTCAACATTAAATATTTCTCCAACATAAATTATTCCATATTGGACGAAATTGTAATAACTAGAATTTATATTCGATAGATACTAGGATTTATATTGTTCTATGAGGAAATTTACTATTAGGATTCAATATTATTCATGTGCTTATAAGACGCGTTTAGTTCATAATCAAATTTTTTTTACTATATTATTTACGGGGTTAGAAAGAAAAAATTGTGGTAATTGAATTTGTCACGACCCAATTTCATTTTAGGTCGTGATGGGGCAAGCCAACAGTGAACAATTTAGTAATATTTCATTTTAATAAGTTTTCAAGTAAATAAATTTCCTTAAGTTAATAGATTTAGTAAGAAATATATTTAAATTAATAAAATAAAAGCAGCTAAATGTATTTATGACCGTAGGAATAAAACCAAAATCACAAGTCTACTAGTGTGTGCCAAGACCTGGTGTCACAAGTGTGTGGGCTACTAGTAGAATATACAAAAGATTTTTACTCTATTGTCTGAAATAGAGTAGACAGAAAATAAATCAAAAGAGAGACTCCAGCTGCTGTTGAACGGCTCGGAAGGGTAGCTCACCATGTAGTCTCAAACCAGAAGTCAAACGTGCACGCCAGACTGATAATTGGATGCATCTGCCTCAGATCTTGCACATCAACTGCAGAAGTGTAGCGTGAGTACATAAACAACATGTACCCAGTACGTATCTAGTCTAACCTTGAAGAAGTAGTGACGAGGGGTCGATTTCGACACTTACTATGGGCCAAAAATATAATAATATGAAGTTCTAATTAAACATGATATATAAAATGATAATAGAACTCAGAGCAGGAAAATAAATAATCATTTTTTTCATTTCAAGTAAGAACCAAGTCATTTCTCTCATCTAATCCGTTCACCTTTCAAGTTCATGAAACATTATTAATATAAAAGGGACTCCAATATCTTTAGCACGAATATGCCGAGGGTGTACGGAGCGATCCAAATATACATATAAATATACTGTGCACTGCCGAGGGTCGAACAACCCGAACCATAGATATATCATTTAACCTGCCGAGCCGAACGGCCCACTCCCATGAGAGTATTGAAAATTTACCCCCTCGCGGAATATACTTGCGAAGCGGTTGAACATAGATTTTCTCAAGTTATCATAATATCTCTCTATTTTTTTCAAAATAAGAAATTCAACTAGAAACCTTTAAAATATTTAAATCTTCAACCTCCGCTTTAATTCAAACAATTAATAAGCATAAACAAGCATCGGTATCAACAAACACATGGTGTAAACCTAAATCTATCCGGACATTAGCATGAATAGTAGCTACGCACGGACTCTCCTCACTTCGTGTGTACGTAGCCCCCACAAATAGAAATACATATTGATTAAGTTCACCCATGAGGTTAATTCTCTCTTACAAGGTTAGAAAAGAGACTTACCTCGTCTCAAGGCCTATTTCCCGGTCAGTGTTGAACCTATACTTTGGTACGGGTGGTCAATTGACCACCCTCTATTGGAAAATTATACTGTGTATATAGGTAAAATATCAGGTTTTAGAGGTACATAATATATATTGAACACCCTTTGTCAGGACTTTTTTCAAGTTTGAACATCCTTGAGAAAATTTCTGCTTTCGTCACTGTTCCCGGTCCAAGAATGTGCTCACACCCTCAGTTCGGTGCCGAATCAACCTAAAACTAATCAAATAGTTTATAGACTAATCAATACATGCTCAAAAGTTCGCATTCCAACTATTAAAGAAGTTACCCAGCCCTAAATGTAAGATTCTTAAGTTTTGTCCGGATTTCGAAAATTTTTGAAGAAAGTTATTACCCATAACCTCATGAACTAAAATGTATAATTTTTACTAAATTCTATAACCATTTTCGTGGTAAAATCCCATTTTTATCAAAACCTAGATTTTTCATCTAAATCAAAGATTTCCAAAAATTTTCATGTTAAAATCTACCCATAATCTATGTATTAAACTCACATTAGGTAGAAATTACTTACTTTCAAAAGCTAGGTTGATATCCCTTTCTTTAAAGCTCTAAAATCGTCCAAGAGTACAATAAATGAACCAAAAAATGGCTAAGTCCCGATTTTAAAACACACTGCCCAACTGCCTTCTTCTTCGCGAACGCAGAAGAGGCCTCGCGTTTGCGAAGGCAAACAGCCCTGGCCCCTGGATACGACTCATCGCGAACGCGAAGGCAGAGGCTGGGTTGACCTACCCTCGCGAACGCGAGGGCTTCTTCGCGATCACGGAAAATAATAGCGGCCCAAGCCCAACCTAGGCTCCTCTACGCGAATGTGAAGGTTACATGTCCCAGACCTTCGCGAATGCGGACTTGCTATCGCGAACGCGTAGCACAAAATCCCCCAGCCACAATACCTTCATCGCGAACGCGAGAGTCCTTCCGCGTTTGTGATGAAGGATACTAGATTCGTAGATTCGTAGATAGTATTTAATTGGTGATCAAACAATCAAATAATTAAGCGCAAGATTGAAAAAATAAACTAATATGATAAAATAATAAGAACAATTCAAGGTTCAAACTACAACGTTCATGTAGCACCAAAATTCTAGAACTAATAAACTATGAAATTAAAGGAAGGTAAGAAAAGAAAAACTAGGTAGAAGCCTCCTCCAAGCGTGGCGTGTGTTCCTCCATATGAATTCCCCTTCAAAATATGTAAGATCCCCTTCAAAGTATGTTAGATCCCCTCCAAATTAGATTTAGAATTCCTTTTTATACGAATTAGGATCGTATAGGACGGAAATAACCTTGTCCCGAACAAATTAGGAAAAGTATCGCAACGCAGTGTCCAGGCCAGCGCCTAGCGCGGGTCCTGGCGCTGGAGACGGTAGCCTTTTCACGTTGAAATCCTTCAGTGTTTAACTCATTCTTTTGAATGATAAAATTCATTTTGCTTGTCTCCATTTGGGGGACAAAGATCAAAGGGTGTTCTCTTATTATATTTATTTAATTTTTTTTTTTCACGTTTTATTCAATTTTGCTCCAAATCTCTTGATCTTCATACTGTTTTATTCCTATATAATTAAAATATAATATTAAGCATAAAATACTATAATTAATACTCAAAAGACAATTAAAAAGTACTATAATGTGAGATAACAATGGGTAAATATATATATTTTTGACCAAATATCAGTTGGCAAGACTTTATGCTTCTCTTCTCTGTTGAAAGCGGGTAAGCTTGATATGTTCCAAATTTATTTATACATATAAATATATATTGGGTGTATGTGAACATAAACATGTGCATAAATATATTGCTTTTTATAAGTTTTATGTGCAGATCTTTAATATGGAAGAGACGATTATTCGTTGAAAGACAACATGCAGACAAATTAATATGAGAAAGTATTATCTGTTGTATATGAAGATGTAAGTTTTGTATTTATATTTGTGTCTTTGGTTCTTGAGAAATTTTTACCGAATGTTTGCAAATGCATTTGAATGGCGATAGGCAGAGACACTTTTAATTAATGGTATGGAGTTGATCATAATTTTTGAAGTAGTTTTGTACAAGATGAGGGAGCTCCATCACTCCATCTTTTGTTTCTAATATCAAGTAAAAAATTATTCAACCTCAACACTATTACTGAGGATAATAATTCTTAAATTATATTGGTAAATAGAAAGTTTGGTAGAGATGAACTTATATCTTAGTTAAAACTTATATTAGCAAATAATAGGACATAAATATTGTCAAGATAAATGTTTCCGCATTTATCTATCATTATTTTTATATTACTAATAAAAGCAATTTCGCCAAAATTTTATGCCCTAGAATACTGAAGGTATTTTTTTAAAAGTAATCCGAAAAGCACATTTTATAGTAAATAATGTTTTGAATACATCACATTACTTTTAATAATCCTAATTAAATAAAAACATATATATGAATTCATGCATCTCAAGTTGAATAGCTGTTTATTTTTATGGAAAGTCATTATACTTAACTTTTAAAGTTAAGTAATGAAATAACAACGATAGAATATTCAGTAAATATGTTTAAATAATCGTCTTGGCCATATTTGTTGTATTTGGCAGAAGAGTAGGATTAGGACACATCATGTATGTCTTAAGGTATAAATTATAATAGATCATTGGCAACTGATGATGTCAAGCTTGAGGGTCTCTGAGTCAAATTGAAAGTGATACTCCAATTGGTAATGTATCAATTTCATCAATTACTCGTCTTTTTACCAATTTTAATATAATAACTTTGAAAATATATCTACTTGAAACAAATTTTATACTTTTATATGCTAAAACTTCATTAATTGGACGTCATACATATTCAATAACAAGTAGTTAACGCAAAATAAAGTTTATTACTTTTGATATGTATTTAATATTTCGAATAAAATGTTACATGTATCGCACGTAAATAGAATCTAGTATTATATTAAAAATGAGAAGCTCTAAGTTAAAAAATTAAATTCCCAATTTATCCTTTTAAAATTTAAGTAGCCCAACTATAGAAAACTATGTGTACAAACATCCCACCCAACGCTTGGTCTTACTAAAAGTCACAATCTTATCACTCAAAACCTATCTTCTCGAAGTCTTCTTTTGAAACTACTATTTTCTCAAGTCTGATTTATATTTTTTAGTCACTATTTATGGAGTAAACTACGTCTTCTTAAGAGAATTATTTTTCAAAAGCAGATCTTTGGGGGTGGAGAAGGAAGACGTTAAATTAAAGTTGACATCAAATGATCAAAGATGACATATATAATTCTTCTAATCAAAGGGCGGCACGAATAAAAAAAAATCATGTAAAAACACAGATCATGGAATTTTTTGTGAAGTATTCAAAAGAATACGTGTTGATTAGAGTAACCATTAAAAGAATTTCAATGGGTGTACATGGAGAGTTGAGAACACAAAATTATCTGTTTCATCGGAATCTTTCTTTGTAGATATATACATTTGGACCATTCTTTAAGAGCATATCAGAAGAGAAAATACAATAAATGCAGTAAAAATAAAAGCAAAGTGGATAGACTGTTAATGGTCAAAGACATGACTAAAAAGTATATGACATAAATGACCGTATCAAAGCAATGAATTAAGAAGAAGATGAAAGTGAAAAATCAGGTTCTACTTTCTTTAATTATTAATTGTTTGTAATTTATACAATTCAATATTTATAAATGTTAGGAAAATGGTCATGACCTCATAATTGTTTTGTATCTTGCATGCATATTATAATTAGAACTAATTGTGTTAGTATAGCAGTTATTTCTTTTACCAAACTAAATTTTTTATTGATATACAATTTGTAGTAGACATGATAATATGTTAAAAAAAATTAATTTCAAGGTTGTAAGACATAAATAGAACTTACATTAATACTTGATAATTATCTTGAGATATAAATACTTGAAAATTGTTATTACAATTTGAGAAAAATATTCTTTGGGCATGCTAGGTTTATGATTGAAAGCCAATATTGAACTTAGTGGCAATATTATTTTGAAGAAGTAGAAGTGCGACAAGATTAATTTTGAAAATCTAAAATACATTCTTGCAAAGTTCTTGATGGCGCAATAAAAGTTTCTCAATCATAACTTAAAGTGGAGGGATTGTGGACACTCTTGATGAAAATTTATACATATATATGTATATATAAAGTGAGAGGCCGCTTTTAATGGATTTAATAATGAATCTTAAACTAAACAAGATATGCAAGTCCCACATTGCACGGCACCACTATTGCAGAATAAGCATTCATGTACAATTGGAATATGCAGAATAAATAAGGACCTTCCTGAATTTGACGACTTTTATTTAATTCACATCTAGATTATACGTTGGCCTAATTACCCTTGAACTTGAAAATTTGATAGTCACGACCTCTGGATGCTGACAACTCATGAAAGTGTGATACACGCCACGTATATTAAATAGTAATAAGTAGGCGATGGTTATATATTACATCACTCGACATACACATGCAATACACGTGCCGGAAACTAGTATTTTATAAAGTATATGAATTTGTTGTAACAACAACAACAATAACAACAACATACCCAGTATTATCCCACATATTAGGGGTCTCGGGGGGTAGTGTGTTCGCATACCTTACACCTACCTTGTGAGGATAGAGAGGTTGTTTCCAATAGACCCTCAGCTCAGACAGCATAAGCACCACATTAATGAAAATATAGACAAGAAGGGACAGTACCAAAAAGCCACATAAAAGCAGAATAAAAACAACAAGATAGTAATGTGGTCAACAAGGAAAGAAAACAACGGTTAGTCATAAAAACCTACTACCAACAGGAAGCGAGACTGCGAGTCAATACTACTGTTATGAACACTCTAGACTACCTACTCTACTACCCTAATCCTCGACCTCCTTTCCTATCAGGGGTCATGTCCTCGGTCAGTTGAAGCTGCGTCATGTCTTGCCTAATCACCTCTTCCCACCTCTTCTTTGGCCTACCTCTACTTCTCCGTAGTCCCTCCAATGTCAACCTCTCACACCTCCTCATTGGGGCGTCTGTGCTCCTCCTCCTCACATTCCCAAATCATCTAAGTCGCACTTCCCGCATCTTGTCCTCAATAGCAGTCACACCCATCTTGTCGCAAATAACCTCATTTCTGATCTTATGTAACATGGTGTGCCCACACATCTCTCGCAAAATTTTGTTTTTCCTGTGTGTTTTCTTCACGCAACAGAAACAAGTTTTGTGAAATCAGATTGAATGAACTAAAAAAGTGTTTAGCTTAATCACTCTTTTTTTCATTTTTCTTTGAACGGTATAATGCTCGCCCTGCGTCAAGAATGTTTTCATTTGAGCCTAAAAGTCAACAATATGTACATTTTGAAGAGCTACTTCAAGGCCTAACTATGAAAAAAAAAAAGGGACTTTGCACAGCAGCTTGTTACTGTGACTACTGCGAACAAATCAGAGCAAGGACATAGATCTTCAATCTGTTGCGAGCGCTTCCCACAACTGCAACAATTATACATGCTGTACAGCTTGTACTAGATTTGAACGTAATGAAACATATTTACATTCTGATCTCAACCACATCACCATCTCTTAACTTTGTATTGGGCACTACTAGCTGGCCGTTCACTGAAACCAACTTCCCCTCTACGCCTGCTCTCCTAGCAGCATCAGCCGCAGTGCTACCGGTGCTCAGGCGCATTATCCCACCATTGGGCCAGCATACAATCACCACCTCTCCTAGAAAACCAGAGCTAGCATCGTATGGTTTTGTAGCATACTCCACCCGCTGGAAACTTGCTTCAGAGCGCAGTTGCTTCTCCCATTGAAGCATTGTCCTCAACAAGTATACCTGTAGATTTTCAAAATTGCAAGCTGAATTCATTAGCTAACCAAACCATTAAGGGTCATACGGGGTACATGTTTAGCTTATACACAGTACATGTATGTGAGAATACAATGAAGATTGAAGGAAATAGGAATAAATAGATCACATGAGACTGAAAACAGATACAAAGCCAGGATCCACAAAATGCTTTCTTATCAATTCACTGTTTCATGTTCTACAATCTTTCTCCTCTTTCTTTTTATTTTTTTCAAAAATAAGTTCATGTTCCACAATCTTTAGTCACCTCAAAAGTAGCTAAAATTTCATTGGTCGAATTAGTCTACTACTTTGATGAATCAAACTGTCCTCTAGCTTTTCCCTCTTTTTTTTCCAAATATCCAACCACCGCACCATTCACTGACCATGAAGCAAAGCGCTATCTTGCGACTACATCTATTGTCAAACTGATAGCTTATGTCAAACCACAAGAAAGCCAATGAAATTCCCACACATGCCATACTTTTGGTGTCGTAATCACTGATCACTGCCAGGAAAAAATACTTCTGGATAACTACTGATGCCTTTTTGTTAGTCTCTTCCCATACATTGGATGGACATTGATCAGACAAAGACAACTAACGTCCATTTACATGGTTTAGAGGCTACTTCATTCATCATCACTGAAGACATTACTACTTCTCCCGAGTATTAGATAAGAGCATAACAATGATAAGTAGTTCATCATACTGCTATTGAGAACTTCGGGTATGTACTAGCAGTAAGTACCTTATTGTTGATGCCAGAGTCCGTTAGTGTTGAATTAGCTGAGCTGTAGCCAAGCTTATTCTGAAAACTTGGGTTAGATGTAACAGAAGCAACAGGTTTCCCCTCAAAGACGGCAGACATGATAGCCCAATAAAGATTTTCTTCCTCCCCTGTCAATTCAATGATTTGGATGAAAGTCGGCAACATGCGCTGGAACTGGTCTTGCTGCATCAACAAAATAATAGTTGTTACAAAATCCCAGCAGAATAAACTCATAAAGAGACATGTTAACTGTTCATTCGCAATTACTGCATACATCCCATTTTATGTGAGACAAATTGACTGCAGATGGGATTAATAAGTTGACTTGAATAATGCTGATCCTAGAATAAGAACATATTCAAGCAGCACTTTGGAAAGTATCAGGGAAAACATAACATCATGGTTTAACTTTGAATGCTTAAAATTAAACTTTCAAGCCATGGTATGAGACTTCATACCTTGTGATACATACCATCTTGACAAAGTGTATACTTTTCCAGGCAAGTGCACCAATCACCATGTCCTGGTTCGCACCACCATTCATCAGATACCTGAAAACCATGTTGTAATCCCTAAAGTTAAAATTGACAATCTTAGGCACTAAGAGATGACTACTTGCCTGCAAATATGCTGATAATGTCAAAAAGATGTATGTTGTAAACAGAAATTTGAAGAGACAGGAACTTACATCACCATCTTTTTTAATTTGTTTTGATAACAGTGGTGTCGAGGCCTTCTAATTCCACCGGGTACCTATTACCTCCCACCAACACAGGTACCGGGTAACTCTGCCCACAAGCTTTCGACATATGGGAAGAAATCACCTAGTATTTTTTGCGCCCGATGGAACTTACATCACCATCTCATCATCATCATTGTTATTATTATTATTGTTGTTGATGATGATATCTAAAAGTTATAGTCTGAATAATCAATTCTCAATCAAAGAGCTAACCAGGAACACTAAATGTTTCTATATCAGCTGCAGATTGCCTGGACTCAATTACATATTCCGATACTCCAAGGTAAATTTCTCTTTTCGACAATATTGTCTCTCCTCCTTGTCTCAATTCTGATTGATTAGCTTCTTCCTCCTACCTGCTTTCAGATTTTGATCTGCTCTATATGGATGTGTTTGGCCTCCCCAATTATGTTTAGATCTACGGGCACCATGCAACTATTTAATGCTATCATCGCAGATGTAAGAGCAAGCAAGCTATCAGGTAAGTTCAAGAGAATATTGGTTTCACAATTCTATTATTTATCTAGCAGTCCATTTTTAAGATCAACAAACCTATGAAAGAGGAAAAGTTTCAGGTAATAAACTTAAGCCACTTTCATGATTAGTGTGGGTGATAGCTAGCATATCAGGTTATATCAAGAGAATATAAAGGTTTCTTTTCATCTAGCAGTCAAGATCAACTAACCATCTCTAAGTACTTCAAGGTCAATGAATTGGAAAATGAGGAGAAGTTCTCGAGATTTTATTAAGAGTTGTGACTTATATTTCCTTGGCACCAAAACATGAATAGGCTAACAGACTTGCAGTGATCAGACAACTATTCAGCACAGAACTTGCGAGTTATAAGAACCATATTATCCTGAAATGATAAGTTATAAAACTTCCAAAGAGTACCTTCTTATATAAGCTTGCATAAGCTTCCCATCTTTTCGTTTGAGAAGAAGATCTTCTGTCAGCTACTGCCTCAGAAGCTACTAGCCCAAAGCTTACAGCAACAAGCAATTCTCTTGCATCCTTGTCCACTCTGGTGAAAAATAAAATTATGCACATACAATTTAAATAAAAAACTTTCGATATACATACTATCAATTCGGTGATGATCTACCTCACAATAACTGCAGCAAGCAGGTGACCTGCTTCCACTCTGAGGACAGGATGTCCCACTTTTAACGAGCTATACTTATGTGACCCATCATCTACAATAGAACCTTGATCTTCAATATCTGTTGAGAAGTATGAGGGTGTAGTTGTTCCAGAACCAGTTACACTGGTCTCCAGGGGCAGCTTATCTTCAGTTTCTTTATAAAGCCAATGTGCAGCAAGTCCATGTTCAGCACACTCATGCATCCTCTGAATATTCAAGATCAGCATTTTAGAGCTACATAAAACTTAATGATAATCACCACTCTACCAACTAAAAAAAGAAAATTTTAAAAAAGAAAGAAAAGGAAAGACCAAAAGTATAGAGAATAACTATCTATTATCAACTGAAAGGTTTGAGGAACAATACCTGGGTTCTTATTTGAATTTCCAGGGGTGAATTGTCAGGACCTTGTACTGCAGTGTGTAGGGACTGAGATCAGAAGGAGAATATAAGGTTGAATAGCAGTCAGAACAGTGGTTATGCCACAAACATGGCAAATCTAACTTAATGAAAGCAGTAACCCTCTGAAGTAAAAATGAAGTTCAAACCTGGTAGCCACTTGGTTTTGGGTTAACAATGTAGTCATCAAACTCCCCATCAATAGGGGACCATAGCCTAACCATTTGAAAAGCAAAGTAGGTCAAGTTTGAACCTCTATAGGCACATTATTGACATGCATATTCAGTTTAACTTAAGAAAGTTTATATTATATCTGATAATTAAATAAAAACAAGCAGATGATCAATATGTTCTTAGTAAATGTGCAGATTCTTCAAAGGGAACAAACCATTTTCCTACTTTTTGTGCCATTGCTGCTCGCAGATCTAATCCAATTACATGTATAATGTGATATCAAACAAAACCAAAAAAATCAATTTATACACCTGTGCACAATGTTGAGAAGATTGTAGCAACACTGAACTGCCTGGCCGTGTAATGCTCCGTTCTTATCTCCGACAATAACCCTCAAGGCACGGGCATCATATACTTTGTTTATGCCAATTTCTTTCCTTTTCATCTGTGTCAAGTAAAATTAGAATATACATAGTCAGATTTTCCTTAAAATCTACATGACAAAGAAGCAAAGCATGAGAACATATCCGAGTATTAAGCAGAAAAAAGAAGAAAGATAGTAAACCTCAAATTTTTTGTAATTTAAAGCATCTTTAGCACCAAACTAGATTTTCCACACTTCTGATAATTTTTAACAAGCAACAACTTTGCATTATTGTGCTTTATGAATTTATCTTTCTACCTTACTGTAAATACTGAACAAGCTTTTTAAGCGTCCAGATAATGTGACTTCCATCCCAGGCACATATCTGCAACATAAAAAAGATACACAATGTTAAGGAGCATTATAATAGGTCACATGACCATTCTTCTATTCCAGATGTATAACATTGATTGATGAGCAAAACATACGAGGTAGAAATGAATAATTCACGCTCCAAAGCCTCCTCGCAAACTACCAGAGATCCTAGTGCAAAAGCAGCATCCCTTACGACCTTTGGTTTTGTCTCCAAATTTGAATTTGCCACAAGCTTGTTGAAAAAGTCAATACGTTTCTTTCTATCTAGTAAAAGATCAAAAGGAAGTACAGCTTGCAAAAGAACCTGAACATTAATGATAGTTACACTCAAATTCATTAGCTGGTTAGGTAATACAAGAGCAGACATAAACACAGATGAATGAACTACCTGCACTAACCCACCTGAAAAAACAGAGTGACAAAAACTGTTGGAATGAAAGAATAATACTGGCATCCCCTGCCCACATAGGGGAAAAGCAAAAGGTTTTGGTAAAAATATCAAATTCTTGTTCAAGTCAAGTAATGTCGAACAGGTAAACCGAATTTGCTAGTGGAAAGTTACAATTTCAGAAATACCATCAGTTTGAACTTCTAGTTTTGTAAATTTGTAATGCTTTATTGCCCACCTTTGGCGGCAGTTGGAAATGCAATATCTGCTTTTAAGAGACCCTATAAGAAGTTTCTTCTGACAATTTGTGACTAGTGAAAGATGATTTGGCACAAAAATGAGAGGAAATTACAAGGCAAAAGAAAAATCAACCGAAGCAGAAGCATATGAGCTCGTATGACATGGTGATTCTCTCGATAGAATATAGGTCATTCATAGAGTGACTGGTAACAGAAAGAACAGACCCAAATTATCAGTTAATTATCAATTTATCGTTGCAATGGATCAATAGAAGTTTCAAGAATAAAGCTGACAATAAATTCCTAACGGTCTTCACCTTCATGCATATGTTTTCCTCATCAATTTCTGCAGGTTCTTCATGCTCAGGAGTCATACTTTTCATTCTCTGGTGCAAAAGGGAGTTGGACTTGCCATATATTTTTCTTCCATTGCCTGTCCTGTTTGGGTGGCTCCACATGGAGGCTAGGTCAGCTCTCATGCGAAGAAATATTTGAGGCTGCATTATATACTCATCCAGTTACTACACATTTTTGCCTTCTCACGACAGCATTTGCTGTATAAATGACTAAAACATGACACACCTGAAGCACTGCAAAACATAGATCTTCTAGTTCGGCTTTTAATGCCCAAAGACCCAATCTCGAAGCAAGTGAGCACCAAATAGCCAGTGTCTCCTGAGCAACAGCTTGAGCCTTGGCTGGAGGTAATGCATATCTAGAAGAGTTCCCATTGAACAAGTAATCAACCACATCAAGAATAGTGTCACGTGTCGGTGTTTAGGATTTGCAAAGACAAAATATTGAAGTTAGGAGCTCAAATAAAAAATTCAACATTTTCCTAATAATCGAAATCCAATTGGACTCGCGCATGCATAAATCATCTAACTGAAACAAACTAAAACTATTGGTTCGAAGATTGTACATAGTTCTCATGTTGTGAAGACGGTCTGCTAGTTTGATAAGCACCACACGTGGATCATCAACCATGCCCAGTAGCATCACTCGTAAATTATTTGCCTGTAAACAGATAACATACAAAGAAATAAACATATAAAGCATAGTGCATACCTACTAACTTCAGGACTAAACAAAGCTTTATGCTTTATCCACTACCATATTATGATGCTAAAAGGAACAGTTCAAAGCCCCTTTTTTCGCTGCTCTCAGAAGTCACACTTGTTCGATAACTTTAGAAAAAATAAAGAGCTCAAAGTGAGAACGAATATAAAGTATGAGAAGAGGAACAGTACATTTACTTACTGCCTTACAAAAAGGATGGATGTCATCACATCTATTCATATATTCAGTTTAGTGCAGAAAACAATGAGAAGAGTATGCTGGCAAGATGGAAGTAGCAGGACTACTCTCAGAATATCAAAGAATACACAAGAATGAATTAAGAGATGCTCTTATTACTAAAATTTTCCAAACATGCCATCACATTATTTCAGATTCTATGCAAGTGGTCAACTATCTTAATGTGCATTCAAGTACCTCTTCTTGGCTAAGTGCAGCTTGATTCACATTTAACCTGCGATGCCTCCTTAGCAGCTGCATGGCAAATTTACTTAAAAGTTAGAAGAGAACAGAGAACCATGAAGAAGACGAAGACAAGAACCAATTGCTCCACCCAAATCAACAATCCTGTTGGCCAGTTTGGGGCGTCCGTAACTATGTCCGCTTCTCTAAAAGGTATACTTTTCTTTTACACTGCAGTCTATTTCAAAGATCGTATACCTTAAAACTACATTTTTCCAGAGGAGTTATCTCTATCTTTCCTTTTTTGAATAACTTCCATTAAAATACAGCAATCTTAAATTCTTGTTCTGTGCACCAGTCAAAGTACCCCAGATAATATGGTTCCGAGGGTCTGCAATTTTCTGAATTTAAATTGAAGCATACCATTGACTCATCTGTTTTTGTATTTACATGTCTTGACTTAAACTCATATCAACCATAGTTGTGACTCAAATCCATCATTAGTGATCATAGTGCATACTGTACCTGATTGATGTAACTTAACCTAGAAACACCAGCTACCAAATTTGCAACATCAGTGTCAAACTCTCTCTCTATACTGTCCAGACTTTCACCCGTATCATCAATCACATCATGGAGAATTCCAGCAACAACTGTATCAATCGCCTACAAAAATTTTTGCAGTTACAGTAAGCAAATTCATTAATGAGAGATACACATAATACAATTCATGCATTACTTCCAATTTAAATTAAATGAGAACAAGGAACCTAGCTATATACGAAGAGAGACACATAGACCTTCAAGTGATATTAGATGTTCAACAAACTACTGCCATTGGAAACACAGAATTGTACCCTTTTTCCAGTTGATGGAACCAAGACAGCTACGATTTTTCCAGTGTGAATACAGTGTGTTAAATAAGGCTCTCCAGTTCTGCGTAGCTGCCCATGGTGAGCTTTCCGTGCAAATGCAATAGCCTTCTGCACCTGCCTTCACAGATTCAGAATCTTAAGTACTATTGATAAATATTTATATGGACATCAACAGGTGCAAGTTGAGATGGTAAACCTTATCATCATTGAATATGGGGTATCCGGTGACATCTACTCCATCCAACAAGAGTAATCCTGCAGAAGAATTACACTTACTTACTAGCCCTTACAATGTATACTTCTTTACAGTAAAAAAGAAGCCAGTTTGTTACTAAGTCAAAGCTAGTATACTATCAGATTCTATCCTGCAAAAACCAGAGAACTAAGAAGCTTTCTCATCTCCTATCTACATCTCATGCACACATAATCTGATAATCCCTATGCTTTCAGATATAAAATGGAACATAAGACTTCTTCAATGAATGCTTTAAAGGGAATACTGCAGTATGCACATACTACGTGCAACAAAGGAAATGAGAAAGTGAAAGCTGCTTCTTTCTAGTTTAGTTGAACATGTAAGCAATTGCATAAAATGTAAGTATTGCCCTAGCAACAGTTCTAAGGCATTTCCATTTTAAAGACATGCAATAGGTAGGGCCAAGCTCCCATTAAAAAGTTTGAAAGGACAAGCTCCAGAGGCAAGAAAGGCGTCCACTACAAAAGGTAGAACCAAAAACTAAGAGACCTTGCCACTGTCCACCAGGATTCCTAAACTTAAAAGGTGTAATATATATTGCTATATTTTTTTTCTAGTTTAACAGAAAACATCAATTCTTCTAAAAGCCAATTGCAGTCAAAGTTGCTTCCTTGATTACCAAAACTGCTGCCATAGTCACAAACATTCATGTTAACTCAACTAACAGCATCACTTACTTCTAATGGAACATATACTTTCAATGCAACTTTTCTTTTTAAAAACAAAATAAATTTAAAAATATAGAGTTTAAGCTTTAGGCTGACAGTGTAAAAATATTTCCACAATCATGTCACTAAAAATGGTAATTGTAGATAGCTCTATTTAATAACATTGAAGTTAGCCTAAAATAAATGATAAGCAACCTGTTATAGTAGGTTAAATTACACTAATAGAGTGAAAAATTCATTGCACTATTAGTATATAAGACTTAACTCCAAAAATATACATACGAAAGGAAAAAGGACAGAAAGTAGGAGCTCACCAGGTTGTTCATCTACTTTGGGCCACAAAAAATCCACCTTAGTGGAAAGGCAAGCTCCGGAGGCGATCGCCACCGCCGTGACGGCAACCTGAGTTATCGCCGACGAAACCGCTCCGTGAAGTGAGCCGGTACCTGCCACGGCGGCCGCTGCAGCAATCGCGTTGCCGGAAGTCAAAACTGAGCTCAGAGAAGAGGAAACGGCGAATTTGGGGACTATCTGATCGAGAACACATCGGAATTTCGCATTTCTACGAAGACCTTGACAACAGGGGAAGTAAAGCAACAGCGGATTCTTACGCAAAATCAAGGCGCGTTTGTGGCAAAACATAGTGGAATTTGGACATGAACGCATCTCTATTTTGATCTTTTAGGAGAAAAAAATCGAATCTAAACTCCAAAAAATCCAGGTAAATTGGAGTATTACATGAAATTTGTGTGAATTAACAGCAGGTAATGTGTGGTACAAGTGAGAGACCTTTTTTTGGTTACTGCCTACTGGTGGTTGTGGTTTCTTTTTTATTCCACCGAGGAGAGAGAGAGACAGTGACAGTTAATCAGTTATGGTTCCAGTATAGTGAATTTCTTTTGGAAAAAGGAACAAATGTGATAGAATAAAATTAGTAACAATTACATTCAGCATGCACTCAAAGGGTAGCGGTTTCCTGGTAATTTTTCCAAAAAAATAATAATGAGTAACACTATTCTTTTTCCCCCAAATAGTACTCCGATCAAAAAGTGGGCAGAGCAAGTCCGATGCACGCGGATTCCGCGTGAGCCTAGTGAAGGGTCTATCTTGAAGGATATGATATAAATAGCACACTTTAATGCAAGCGTTACTGACTTTTTTCACAGCTTGAATTAAAAATAACTCAAAAATAATTTTATTATTGCTCCAAATTTTTGACTATTAAAAATTGAAAATACCAAAATAATTTGATACCACCAAGAAAGCTAAAATGTAAGGTTTAATAGCAATTTACCAAGTACAAGCGTTGTATAATTTTTTTTCTATTTAACTTCTTGAATGGTACATATTGTATCTTAATTTTAAAAATATATGTGTTCACCTAAAATTCTAGTAACAATTAAACTTGTATTGTGATTTTAAGGATACGTGATTTAATCTAATACCAATTGATAAACAATGAACTAAATAGATAAATTGAACAGTGAGATAAATCAAACCAGTACTTTAGCAGTGCTTTCGACCTCGATTCGAGGTGGTCTCAAGATTGGATAACAAGAACAGTAAAGTATAGAATAAATACTTAAATAGCGATGAATAGGGATGAATATTAAATGATATAGAGAGCAGCGTATGAGTATATTCTTTTCAGTGAATCATGATGATCTACAAATGAATGAGATATACCCATTTATATAATAGGAGAATCCTAAATAAGGTACAATTCTAATAACGAAAGTAAAACCCCACGATTGGCGTCAATAACCGCTTGATTCGATTTGTTCCGAAATTTTCGCTGTGATCCTCGACCGGTTGCTAATATCTCGCCGTTCAGTTATCATACATCACTCAAAGTCAGTAAAGCTCGGTCTCGATCTTCGGTGAACACTTCGATTTTTGTGCTAAATATTTTATCTTCGAATTCGGGCTTGGTCCATTATGAGCTTACCCTCGAGGCAGCTCCCATACCTATGAAATCGGATATGCCCGATTTCGACCGTATACAGATAGTCCCCGCGTTTCTTGGAGTAAAATGATAAGAAACAATTTGAGCCTCGATTTTCTGAAACCTCGATCATGACATCATCTTCATGACGTAAGCGATGGATGTGACCGAAACATCCCGTCGGTACAGTTCCCCAAATCATTAATGCCTGTCAGTTGGTGGTCGGCCACTAGAGCCACTGAACCGTCGTCGTGAACTCATAAATCGCGCTCCTTTATTGAATCAAACCTTACTTTTGTCCTAATCAAACTTCTAAGTCTTCTAACTCTCTCCATCTCCTCTCTTTCGCCGCCTGTTGAGCCACCCTTGTTAGATCGAAACCACATGTTTTCATCTTTCTTCGCCTTTCTTTAACTGAATCAATGATGAAAACCTCAAAAAATCCAACCGCAAAAGGATAAAGCTTCCTCCTCTTCTTCCCGGTCGGCCGGTGACAAAACACCGATTAAATCGGCTCCTCATGAGTACGTTCCTGGACCTTGCACTCTGAAATCCGATTTCAATATCGAAAACTCTTCATCGGTCCCGGGTCGATGTGAACATGTGTCGAGGTACATGTGTTCCATAACGAAGAGCCACCTCGAGGCCATGAAGAGGGACTGCAACTGGGGTCCCAAGGTTATGGTGCAAATCCCTGCTCCTGAAGAGAGCATTTCTACGTATGTGGAGGGGTTTTAAGTGTTTACACTTACCCCTTCACATTGGGTCCCCTCGACCCAGTAATAGTCAATTTCTACAAAAGATATCAGGTTACTCTTGGCCAAGTTCACCCCTCGTTCTGGAGCATTGTGATCATGCTAGCGCTTCTTCTCCAGCAAGGTCGAGGGGCTGGAGTTCACCCTTAGCCATCTCATGCGGTTGTACCGCCCTTGAATCTTCTGAGGACTGATCAAGTTCCAGCGTCGAGCAACGAAGGCCTTGTTCTCGAGCATCGACGAGGACAATGATCGGGGTTGGATGAGCCGGTTCATACGAGTGAGTACTTACGACATCATCCCGAAGGAAAATATTTCGTTCCCCGAGGAGTGGAACCCCAATCGTAAGTGATGTTTTGAAAAGTGTTCTTGATGTTTTATACTTCAATACCACACAGGGGGGGTTGTGTGGTGTCCAATTTTTGAATGCTGTCTCAATAGAAAAACCTGGTTCTTCTTGGTGTTCCAACTTCCACTGGTGCGGAATAATAAATGCAGTAAAGTAAAAACACAGAGATTTTTACGTGGAAAACACCTGGCTCAAAAGGTGAAAAAACCACGACCTACTCCTCAGTAGGATTTTCCCGAACTCTTCACTACAACTCTGAGCCAAACAACATTTACAAAATAAACTCTTTTGTAAACCTAGGACTAACTCTAATCCCTTTGTAGCAAACTAGCCTCTAGCTAATTGCGACAAGCTTCAGGTTAACTCTAACTTGAACAATGTGTACCTATTACTATTGCTTGTAATAAAGCTGAAAGATACAATATTAAATCACCTACTACAACCAACTAGACTTGAAAGACAAACAGATGGAACTAGTTCTTCTAGCTGGTCAGTAGCCTTTGTGTCGCACAATGATTCTGCTTGAAAATTTCTCTGGTAATTTTGCTTTCAGTTCTTGCTTCAATTCTATCTTTGTGCGATCAATTCTTCAGTAGGAATACTTCAACATTATATAGCGCCAGACGTTGAGATGTTTTTATTTAGTTCTAATGCAACTCTTCCTTGGTGGAAGAGTTTGTGTTTATCTCAACTTCCTTCCTTTGTTTCTGTCCTTGATGAACTCGAAATCTAACCTCTTATCAATTTGCAACCTGTTCGCATTAGGATACAACCTCTTAGTTCATGGATAATTCACAGATTATGTTTATCTCCTGTGCATGTACGGTTCTTGTGCCAATAGGTTCGTTCGAGTATGTTTGCCCTGATGGACCTGGTTCAACTGGGTAGGCATTTGTCAATATTAAAAATCATGCGGTGACTTGGGTCAACAAATTCTCCATTTTTGATGATGACAAACTATGTGCTCAACCATGTATAAACTTCAAACACTTTGTATGGTTTTAAGCATTTATCATGGAGAGACCAGGTTCATTAGGTTATAAATATCACAACTTTTTGAAATTTTAAAAAAGCACATATCTTCCCCCTTTTGGCATCATCGAAAGTTGCAAAAAAAATTATGTGAATCTCATATTTTTAACACTTACTCATGGCCATTTGGACAACTGCATATGCAATCATGGATTAATCATCAATAATCAACTAAGAATTCAAACTATCAAAAAATATAAACAATGAACAAGAAGAAAAGAAGCAAACTTCATTGATAGAGAGAATATGATTCTGCCATAATCCACAAAATGAAATAAAAACAGTTAAAACATGAGCAACAAACAAAAATTCTGAATCTGGATCACACAAATTTCTAGGCAGGCTAGGAAATTAAGGCTTGTAAAAACTGCAGACATGGTTCATTTAACCAAGATAGATGGTTCAGCAGACTTAGAAACAAATGAAGACTTCTTTAAGGAAGTCTTGGCTTTCTTGAGCTTAGGGGTATGAACCTCTATCTCTGCCACTTTTTCACTTTGATGGACCAGGTCCATCTTATCCACTTCAACAGCCTCAATAGGCTCAACAACCTTTTCTTTTCTTACTTTCTCTTGTTGTTCCAGATGTTTGAGCTTTAGGCGTTCTTTTCTTCTTTGAATTGTAATTATCGCCTAACATTTTCAGAGATCCGCCAAAGTTTCCTAAGTAGATGAACCAGGTTCACTGTACCTTTCCTAAATTTACTAACCCTTCAATGGTTTCTCCTGATTCACTTCCCCCTGCGTTCTTGCTACTTTTTTCCTCCTTTTCTGGCCCAGCTCCACAAATAGCCATTCTAACAGATTTAGAGGTGGGTGAAGAATCAACCACTTCTTTCTTTTTTCCCTTTCTCATTACTCCGTACTCCCTCACTCTTATTTTTTTTTATTTAATTTTTACCACCTATTCTTATTGTTTCCGGCAACTCCACATGTATTACAGAACCAACCCATATGAACCTATTTTCTAAGTTTTCAGCAACATCAGAGATGACCTCAGAAGAAGGAATTGGGACAGATGTTACCTGAGTCATCGAAAATTTGGGAATGATTTTGTAAGGGAGGGGATAGCCTGAATGAACTTTTAGTTTTAAATTGACGGTTAAGGCTTCCCTAGAATCTAGGTATTGTGAGGATTCTTGTTGAAACAGAACTGGTTCAAAGTCAAATGGATAGGCTTTGAAAAGATTTTGATTTTCGGCAGAGTTCTGCTCATGATTTAATTATTAGTATTTCAAAGTGTGCAGAGTGTAGAACACATACTTCGTCTTTCAGATGAACCCGCACGATGAACCAGGTTCATCATTTCAGAATCCTCTTGATCAAGCCTCAACTTTCAAAGATAGGAAAATTTTCATTTGTGATCAGTGAGTCATATCAAAACATGGCATAAGACTATACTTTTTATAGTATGAGACTGAGCAATTGTTAATCTGATTATTTACACAAATTCCTGATTTTCTAGCCAAATTTTTTTCATTTTTCCTTCTTCTTTTTCAATTAGGTGATCTTAATCATCCCTAATTCAAGTCGGTTTCTCTCAAAATGCTCCCTACTTAGTGCTTTAGTAAAGATATCTACAATTTGTTGGTCAGTAGCACAAAATTCGATTGACATCATTCTTTTTTCATAGTTATCCCTTAGGAAATGGTGTCTAACATCTATTTGCTTAGTTCTTTTATGATAAACCGAGTTCTTCGTCATAATAATTGCACTAGTGTTGTCACAAAAAATAAGAATGCATCCAACCTCTATACCAAAGTCCATGAGTTGTTGCTTGATCTATAGCAACAGATCTAATCTCTATACCAAAGTCCATGAGTTGTTGCTTAATCCATATCAACTGAGCACATCATGAGGATGCAGCCACATATTCAGCCTCAGCAGTAGACAAGGCTACTGAATTTTATTTCTTGGTGGCCTAAGACACAATGCAAGAGCCCAAAAAGTGAGCCATGCCTGAAGTACTTTTCCAGTCAACCAGGAAACCTGCATAATCAGCATCAGCATATCCTACAAGGTAGAAATTACTACCTTTAGGATACCAAAGGCACAAATCAGTGGTGCCTTTCAGATATCTCAAAATTTTCTTCACTGCAGTTAGGTGGGACTCCTTTGGATTTGCCTGAAACCTAGCACACACTCCTACACTGAACACAATATCAGGTCTGCTGGAAGTTAGATATAATAGAGACCCAATCATCCCTCTATATAGCTTCTGATCAACGGATGAACCAGGTTCATCCACATCTAATTTTATAGTTGTGGCTATGGGGGTTTCTATTTCCTTTGAGTCTTCCATTTTAAATTTCTTGAGCAATTCTTTTTCTATTTCCTTTGAGTCTTCCATTTTAAATTTTTTGAGCAATTCTTTCACATACTTTTGTTGATGGATCATTGTTCCATTTTAGTTTTGCTTGATTTTCAAGCCTAAGAAGAAGTTTATCTCACCCATCGTACTCATCTCAAACTCACTTCCCGTAAGTATAGCAAATTCCTTACTCAATTTTTCAGAAGTCGCCCCAAATATGATATCATCCACATATATTTGCACAACCAGGAGTTCTTTACCCTTTTCCTTTAAGAACAAGGTTCTGTCAATTTTACCTCGTTTGTATCCATGTTCTAGCAGGAATTTTGATAGACGCTCATACCATGCTCTTGGTGCTTGTTTGAGACCATAAAGAGCCTTGTCAAGTTTGTATACATGGTCAGGTGACTCCTTGCTTTCAAAACCTGGAGGCTGTTTAACAAATACATCTTCCTTCAGATAGCCATTGAAGAAGTCACTCTTAACATCCATCTGATGGGGAGTGAATTCCATGTGTGCAACAAATGCTATAAGAAGTCTGACTGCCTCCAGTCTTGCCACAGGGGAAAAGGTCTCATCATAGTCAATTCCCTCTTCTTGATTGTATCCTTGAACAAACAGTCTAGCCTTGTTTCTTGTAACAGTTCCATCCTCATCGAGCTTGTTCCTGAAGACCCACTTTGTGCCAATCACTGATCTGTCTAGTGGTCTGGGTACCAAGTGACATACTTGACTTCTTTCAAATTGATTCAGCTCTTCTTGCATGTCATTTACCCGGCCAGCATCCTGTAGGGCTTCACCAATGTTCTATGGTTCAATCAAGGATAGAAAGGCGTCAAACGCACGTAAATTTTTCAAAGAGGATCTTTTTTTGATTCCAGATGTCAGATATGTTATGATGTTCTCAAGAGGGTGAGAACTCTAATATCTGTGTGGTTTGAGAACCAACTGCTCACTTCTAGATAGTTCCATGGTGTCTTGTTGTTGTGGAACAGGATCAGGGCCAAGGTTCACATGTTGAGTTCCCCCTGTCATGTTGCTTGGGGTAGTTGGACTTAGTCCATCACCTGTTCCATCTTCCATATTTGCTTCAATTTTTTCACTGCTTCTCACCAGTCCAAGCTCCTCATCTTCTGGTTCCTGTCTCTCAACAAGAGTGTTAGATTCATCAAAGACAACATGTACAATCTCTTCTACACACATAGTTCTTTTATTATAAACTTTATAAGCCTTGCTATGTGATGAATATCCCAAGAATACTCCCTCATCACTTTTGGGGTCAATTATTCCTAGGGAATCTTTGCCATTATTGTGCACAAAGCACTTGCATCCAAAATCCCTAAGGTGGAATATGTTGGGCTTTCTCCCTTTAAGTAATTCATAAGGAGTTTTCTCTAGCAGAGGCCTGGTCA